>CALNHX010000650.1:0-302554 GCA_940337035.1 Agriotes lineatus
TGAAAATGTCAACTTATTTTATTTGAGTAAATGTGACTTTGACATTTTTGAAATTTAAATGTTATTGTCAAAATGACGCAAGACATAAAATGGCGGCACCAATGGGAATCGTGACCATATATGGCCAGACTGTTACATATAAAGCGACTGTACTATCAATCAGAGCCAGTTACTGGCTCTGCTACCAATCATGATGTGATCAAGTAGTGGCGCCATCTGTTAGTACTATCGGAAAGTACCCCCCAGGAGCTGTTCAAGGTCATCCAAATCGTAAATTTGACATCAAAGGAACCGATAGTGAGTGTCTCTACTTGTTTGATTTATGTACGCTGATATAACCGAGAAGGCAAGAAACTTGAATTCAGTATTGTGTAACTACGTATTGATTGTCCACTTCGCGTGTTTAGTTATGCACAGTTCAATAATAAATATCCAGTAACTTAAGAGCAAATGTAACAAATGTGAGAGTTGTAGTGCCCTTTTACTTTTTCTAATGGGTATGAAGATGTGCTAGTATAAAGTATATTCTATTGTATAGAGTTTGAACTTATCTATGTAGAAAAATTGATTAATGTAGTTCAACAACTGAACAGAAACATAACAGGGCAAATTTATGATGCATAATATCAAATCAAGCAAAGGCTTAAAATAGGGATGTATCAAACCTTAGAAGAATGGAGTCACTAGTACTCAGAATAGGGCATACATGTAAAAGGGTAAGAACTATAGTCATTATTGTTTCTCAAGGAGGAGTTTGATAAATGGGGATTAAATATGAACATAAACATGAGAAAATTTGTGTCTAGGGGAAGAGCAAAGTGATATCCCTATAGATAATGACACCATAAACTGGTGTAATAGTTTTAAATATCTAGGTTGAATATACTCAGCCAATGATGCAGTAGAGGAAAGACAGAGCCAGTAGATATAGGAGAGTACCGCCATTTTTTGATCCGTAAAAATGCCGCCATCGCCACCATTTTTTGTTCCCATCAGCAATGACTAATTATGTCTAAAATTTTACTTGAAATTGGCAAGACTGTAAGTCTATGTCAAATTCGAGGTTATCTGGTTATGTTTTCCGTCAGTTTGTGTCAAATAACAAACAAAACCTAACCTACTAACCTCGAATTTGACAGAGACTTACAGTCTTGCCAATTTCAAGTAAAATTTCGGATTGCCAATAAATGTCACGTTGACGGAATTGTGCTACAAACCTCAAAGTGACGCATATGACAAAGGAACACACATGGCGGACGTGGCGGTACTCTCCTATATGTACTGGCTCTGAGGAAAGATAACAAGAGCCCTCTCATGATGCAATTTTAAATAAAAATCTAATCAAAGACACATACTATTCAATATCAATAATATCAAGTACTCTATTAGAAGAAATGTGGAGAATTAGACACTCAGATGGCAGGGCATGTAGAAAGAATGACAGATGATACGGCCAAAACATATATTTCGGTGGTTGTCTAGAGGAAGAAGAATATGAAGACCACAGGGATCTCCATGAGAAGGATTGGAACAATCGTCAATTGCGGAGATCAAAGACAAAGAACCCATGATGGAATAACGTTATAAAGAAGTCACGTTTTGAGATGGTTTTGGTCTTCCATCAGTAAGTCGTAAGTGTATTGAACAAAATCTCGCAACACAAATTTGGTGATAACTTTTTAGAGCCTAAGCTGAAAACTTTTAATTTTTTTTCCAAAAAGATATTTTCTTTAAGATATTTTCTTTAGAAATATTTTTTGCATTTTTGTAATTTTTGATAACTCAAGGTTTATCCACAAAAAAATAATATGGCATGGCATGTAATGCAAAGTTTAATAGTGATAACTAATCTTAAATTGATTTCTAAAAATTGTTCAATGTGCCCCCTATTTTCTTAGATTGATCCTACGCAAAAAAAATTGTCGTTACATCCTGCAGCATTTTGAATTATAGCCCAAAGTTCATTTTTTGTATTTACAGGAGTAGAGTATACCTTGCTCTTTAATGTTCTTCACAAAAACGAATCACAAACGTTTAGAACTGGTGATTGAGGTGGCCATTTTAGAGGGCCGTCAGCACCTCTGCCTATCCCTTTATAGGGAAACTGTGCGTGTAGGGGGTTCCGTACATTCAATATAAAATAAGGTGCTCCGTCAAGTGAAAACCACATGCTACCTCTAAGAAGTAATGGCAAATCACCTAATAAGGCGGGTAATGTATCCTGAAGAAAATTAAAGTAGATTTCCCCATTTAAACTAGCAGGTAAAACAACAGGACGTATGAGATGTTCGCCTGCCCTTACATTACGTCGAAGCTCTTGTTGAAAATGGCGTTGTCTGGTTGCATGTAGATTTTCATCTGAATATACATGTTTATTGTATGAATTTGTTATATCTCTTCTTGAATTCAGAATTTTAGTATGAAAGTGAATATCTTCAGCCTGTCTTTCTTGAATAAATGTATAAAATGTTAAATGCCATTCAGGATCTGCTGGTAAAAGTTCTTGTACACTTTGAAGGTGATACGGACATAGAAGTTGCTCGTTAATAATGCTCTGGACTATATCTTTTGAAAATTCCCAATTGACGAGACACACCACGAGTATTTTTTTCAAGATGTTCTTCTAAGGTATCTGGAACTTCCTCCTCCATTTGTGGATAACGAATTACGCAAAGGCATCCACAAGTCACAGTTAATGGTTTAAATCTTCCATTTTCACGAAGACGTCTCTCAATTCTTGTATTCTTATGCTTCGCCAACAATTTCCTTCACTAAATCTGAGAACCAGCAACATATCAGTTTGTTCATCATAAGTTCATAAGAATACGTTGCAGCACTTATCATTGATAAACTTAACAAGAATTACAAGAAACTCGAACAAAAAACTCAAGATACTAAGATACCTTCACACTAAACTTCTGTGATTTTGACAGCCTACATAAATCAAACAAGTACAGACACTCACTGTCGGTTCCTTTGATGTCAAAATTCCGATTTGGATGACCTTGAACGGCTCCTGGGGGCTAGTTTCCGATAGTACTAACAGATGGCGCCACTACTTTACCACATCCATGGATATATTAGTACAGGATACGTTCACTACATGTAAACGTACGTCGAATCTTAAAATAACATATCACGGAGTTCGGTACCTTCCCCCATTTCATTCTAACCTGTATCACTTTATTTCTCTCTCCCTCTAGACGTATTTCGTACGATGTTTCGTACCCTTAATTTTGAAGTTTTGAAATGAAAACGTCAGAAGTGTCATTCAATTTCAGTTTATTCTTCGAAAATTGACTTTAGCAATGAGAACATGCATAATTTGTTCTATTTCTTCTAATTCTTCAAGCGAAGACGTATCTTTTCACCGGTGTTTAGTAGATAGTTTGTTTAATTAAAACCTTTAAAAAATTATTTCAGTTTTTTTATTGATATTCATATCCCTCATAGCATTAGGAAAGGAATGAATATCAAAAAAGTTCCCTATCCAAGCTTCAAAAAGGATTGATTCCCTACAGTTTTTCAAGGCACCTAACTTCTGAATGAATTATGAATTGTAAAGTTGAGGTTAATGTTTCCTTTTGCTTCTTCAGCTGTTCGTCCACATTCTCGTCATGTTTTTCATCAAATTCGAATGTGGGAAATAACAGCAGTTCATGCAGATGTGTGGGGGTTGGAAAAAAATAGTAACTGTTCGTTACCACGCAACTGAGGTACAAGCTCCAGCAAGCCATATAAATTTGGTTGCGCGTTCTTGTAAAATGGGGTGCAGGAAGAAATGTGATTGATCTCGAAGTTCTTAGTGATGAAAAGAATGATATTGAGGACTGCACATTATTAGAAGCAGAAGATTTATTCTCATATTCTTTAACCTATTTAAACGTAGAAATGGAAAAATTTCTAAATGATGGTAACATTAACTATAATTTCAAATAGCAAAGTTAATTTTGATTCCAAGTGATATTTTTTTCAACAAATAAGTGGATTTTTGCCTACAGGGGCACCACTATAAAAAAAAACGCGCCAAAATCTCTACCTCATGGGTGGTGTGGAAAAGAGATAGGTACCAGTAAATTTAACTGTATTTTTCCAAAAAATTTAAGTACCATTTTCAAAATTGGTGCAACAAAAATTTTATCTATCATTCTTGCAAGGAAATGTGCTCTACAAATTTACTTCTATCCATTTTTATCAAAAACTCCTGTTTTTGCGATATTGACCAGAAACTAAACGAGCGAGCACATTTTGTGCTGTACGCTCAAACTTATTTCCACTCTTGCTGCAGATTACACATGACAGACCTTATTGAAACTTGTATTTCCAATATTTTCATCCCTATTCAATTTTCTTCTCCGATGCACCCTTTCGTAGTTAATAGCCAAAAACCAGTGCTACTACCAGTCTCAAGGGTATTTTTTGAGACTACGGGTATGTGCATCACTACTTGGGTAGGGAATTTTTTTGATAATCATTCCTAATGCCATTAGGGATATAAATATTAATAAAATTACCAATTTTAAATTTTGGCTTAGACTAAATCACGGGTGGCTCGAGTACAATACTCCATCAAACAAATCCTTGCAAGGCATATAAAAATTAAAAATACTAGATGCCTACTATTTTTTCTGAAAATGGGCCTTTTGCATAATGCACAATCAAATAAACACGGCTATTTATTTAATAACCAACTGTTTTGGGCTAAAATGAAGAATCCGAGACCAATTACACTGCCAACTCTTTTCCTTATAATTTTGGTTATGGTTAGTAGAGAAACAACATTAAATAATTATTAATGTTAACAATAGCAGGGATATTGCCCTCGAATTCTGCATTTTCCCCGTTGTTGCATGCATCAAAGTTCTGCTTCCTTTTTATTTATTTATTTATAATGTTAGACGGCTGAGCCGATAAAACATATCAATCGAAAACTAGAGCTAATAAAATATTTACACTTAAAAATTAAAATTGAAGGCACATAATAATGCAGTAAATAACAAGATAAAAAATTCTAGTTGCAACACTTGCAAATTTGAAAATTTTACAGAATGAAATTATACAACTACAGCTATTAACTTAACTTAAATTAACCACTCCATTTGTCCAAGGCGTTTACTGAAGGCGCACAGACAACTGATTCGGGAAGAGCGTGCCAATCTCCAAAAATTCTGTTGAATAAACAGAACTGCCGACACATTTTATTAAATCTTTCGCGCACTAACTTGGATTCATGGCCACGCAACTGCACATTCTCACTAGTAACAAACCCTTCAATGACTATAGTGTAGTAAACATGGAGGATTTTATATTTCTCTTATTAGGTTACGTCTTAATATCTTTCAGAAATCGATGATAGCCCCTCTACCTGCAGCCTCTGTTCATATGGCAGTTTTCAAATAGTTGGCGATAACTTGGTGATACGTCTCTGGGTGAGTTCAAGAGCATGAATGTCTTTAGCAAGGTTAGGCTTCCAAACGCAGGACGCATACTCCAAAATTGGCCGAATTTAGGTTTTCGCTAAAAGTTGAGGAGACATGTTTTTAAAAGCGATCGAAACTAGCTACGACACGATATTTACTTTCTTGATTGTTTTAGCAACGTGGTACTCCCATTTAAAATCCGACGACACGGTGACCCCAAGATCTCTTTGTTGATAAACCGCCTTTATAAGCACATTGTTCAGAAAATACGTGTAGCTAGGGTTGTGGTATCCCATGTGCAACACGCTGCATTTTTGTTCGTTGAGCTCTAACAGCCACTTGGAACACCATTCTCGGAGTACAAAAGGTCATTTTCTACCATACTTCAAAATGGTGCATCTTGTAAAGGACAAACTCAGTTTCAGAGCAAAGTAGTGTTCACAAACTTCTTTTATTAGGATCATTAATTTCCTTTCAACCAGCCTCTGACAAGTTAAAACGATTCGACACGGTCACCTAAAAAAGTTATCATGAAAAATGGTGCTACTTGAACATTTAACTTGTTGGACCTACCAGTCAAAATGTTGTTTACATGGTTTTGATTGCTATTATTTTCAACCGTAAAACTCAAAGACTCTAGTAAGTGGATATCTGCACACAATCTTATCGAGTGAGGTTAGGTGTTGACTGTTGAGGTTATATTTTCTAATTCGTGTTTATTTATACGATTAGGTACTTCTTTTCTACATTTTGTAGCATTTTGAAACCAAAAAGACTAGTTCTGGCACCATGTAACACGAGTTAAATGTATTTTATCATAATTTCTATCAATTACGAGTCAAAGTACCTCTCTAAAGGATAGCGCTATACGTAATGCACGCACTGAGAGTGACAGAAATAGATGGTACGTCTTGGTCAACTATAGCAACGGCACGCCGTATCTAGTACTTATATATCTATGACCACATCAGGATTGGTAGAACTTTGTGCTGCCATCTGATAGTCAAGCTTAGAAATACCCCCCCCCCCCCCCCCCAGTCACTGTCCCAGGCACTCTAGATAGCTTTCAACATTTGGTATGCGTGTCTACTTGTTTGATGTATGTACGCTGATTTTGACATGTACTAACGATTAATACTGATTTGACGTTTAAAGATAGGTATCCGGCTAACTAGATTATTCTTATCAAAAATACATGTCATCAGATCAGATTTTTTTTGTGGATAAACCTTGAAAGTTATCAAAAATTACAAAGATACAAAAAATATTTCCAAAGAAAATATCCTTTTGGAAATTTTTTTTAAAGTTTTTAGCTTTAAAAAGTTGTCACCAAATTTGTATTGCGAGATTTTTGTTCAATACACTTACAACTTACTGATGAAGACCAAAAATGATAAAAATCGATCACAACCTACTCTTTCTATGTTAAAATTATTTTGTTTTTCAAAATACTTTTAACGCTTTTAACCGTCTAATCAGATTATTTTGGATATAAACTATTCACTATAGTCCCGGCACAGAATAACAACCTACGGAATCAGAAGCGACACTACTGGCGGCGCCTTTGAAGTTCTTGTAGCACGGTTCGGACTCGACCCGTGCCGTTCGCCATATTGGCGTACAGTACAATCGTACAGTATAGTCAGGAATCAGGCAACATAAATTCGATTATTGGGTGTGCATTCGAAGATATAGTTTTAAAAATAAATGTACACTATGTGGAATTGCCTTGCGGATCTAAATGTGGAGGGCTCCATTCTTTTTACGATCGCAAAAAACCAGAAAAAAATATTTTCCGTTTTTTTATTACTAAAATTTGATGAACTTTATGCGTACATCGCATTTGTAAGCTTAGTTTTGAATATTTCTCAATGATTCTTAAACCGGCGGAAAGCTTATTCTTTCTAGATTCAGATGATCTCGAAATTATTTTAAACAAATGCTACAGAAATTGCTTAAACAAAGCGTACCGGGAATGCACTGTATAAATTTAAACAGGATTGAGTATAACAGCACATATATTTTACTCTTTTATTTCTGCTATATGTTTCCTGATTTTGTTATAGTATAAACTGGTGGCCATTAAGTTGGCAAATATAAATGTGTATGTGTATAAAAAGAAATTTCTTCAGAAACTTTTATTTGTACAATCTTTAATATAGTCTTACATATGGGTTAAAATTAAAAGTTTTCTATTTCTACGCTGCGGAGTATTAATATTCCTATTTAAATATTTTAACGAATAATATATTCTCAATCTGATAAATAACTTTAATAAATAATTTATTGGAAAATCAGAACAAGGCATAGAAAAATGTACATTATTTAAAATTAATAACATTTCTGCACCAAAGTGCTGTTTTTTGGAACAATCTGTAACATTTTTAACGAATTCACTTTCTAGTTTAGAAATAAAGTTAATAAATAATTCGTTTGGCATGCATAAATTACCAAAGGTGTCTTTGTTGGCGTTTTCATATGCTTTAAAATGGCAAAAGTATGCTGAACCTTCCGCCAATGAGGCGTTCGCCTTTTTTAAAGTGGTACAATTCTCACAAGAATGAATAGTTAAACATTTTTTCAATAAATAACCGCATACATACCTAAGCGCATTTTTTTCTGGTAATTGCTGTTTATAGTCAGTTGTTTCAACTGATATCAAATGTAATTGCTTACGCGATTCAGTATAAACTGATTGAGGCTGTAATTGCGATGTAGGGAGAGTAATCATTTTTGATAAAACCGAATCAAAATCTTCGGTACAATTTCCTCCTTGAGCATAATGAAAATATTTTAAACAAAAGAGTTTTTTAAATGCTCTGATAAATTGAATTGGGGTTGGATTCACTGAATTTCCACCTTGCTGTCTTAGTGAGCCGAATAAATTTTCCAGTGCATCTTGGTTAAGACGCCTTGTTAATAAATAGGCAAATCCCTTTGATTTTAAACTTTCTCATAAGTCTAATGTACTTCTTATAGTAATTTTCCAACCTGTTACACATTTTATTATTTTAGTGACATCTTTATTTTCAAAATTAACAATTTTAATGTTCTTGAAAAAGGCGAGGGCATTTTCTAAAAATTCTATTTGTATTTGGGAACCCATAAAAGCTCTAGCATGCAGTTTACAGTCGGTCATCCTAGAAGAATTTAAAATATCAAAAAGTTTGTCAAAAAACTCTATAAATCTAGCGGTGCCTGCTGCAGCTAGAGGCAAGGCTTTCAAACTTACATATGTTTGTATAGCAGCAGCAACTGTTTGACTAAAAATTTGGGTTGTTAGTTTGACCCTCATCTTCTGAAAATTATTTGGAAAAACGTGAGCCTCGGTCAATTTGTGCGCTAATCTTAAACTAAGCAGCTTATCCGATTGATAAAAAGAAACAATATATTTCCAACATGCCTTTTCATTATCGAAGAGAAAGTTATATTTCATAAGATTATTTCTAATAGATTTAGTTAAATGGGGTACATCAAAAATATAATAGTATATTATACATCAAGGTAGCGAAGCGCAGTATTATAACCTGAGCGCATATTAGATACTGAGCGCGCAGCGCGAAGTATCTAAAGCGCAAAGGTTATAAGACGATTCGCTACCGTGGTGTATATACTATTTTTTGCACTACCAAACGGCTTAATAACTAAATTCCCAACAAATTTCGAAAATATTTAACTGCCAACCTGACAATACAGCTCTTTAAAACGTCAAAATTAAAATAGTCATATTTGGTAACTTAGCATTTATTAGTTACCACGGTGAAAATTGTTTATTTTACTTTCTCTCCCTTGGTGGAGAAAATCAACTTCACGACCTAAAGATAGACCAATAACGGTGCGTTCTGAGACTAGTAGTGCAAAATAGTATATTGTATGTTAAGAGCTGAAAGTGCATTGTTGCCGCTTGCGCATGAATATTGCTGGTTGAGACGAAGTCGAAACCAGCAATCATGCAAAAGCGGCAAGCGCACTTTTAGCTCGAAATATACATACTATTTTTTCGACGACTGAGCATATTATTAAAGGAAAATATCAAATTTCGTTTTATCGCAAAAATTAATTGACAATCAAGTTAACATTACTCGCGCAGTCTATATGACATGTGACGCGATTATTTCCACAAATGACGGGCGTTGTCAAGGAAACATAAGGACGTGGCTACCTATTTTGTTCACGCGGAAACCCAAAACGCTCGGCGAGCGGCAAAAAGATGAAAACGCACGCTCAGCGGCAAATGTCAACTTTCTGTTGTCAAATGACAGTGAGAAAAATGTACTTTCGATGTCAGTCGTCGAAAAAATATTTTTTTACCATTTAGCTCGAAATGACTTTTTTCCGAAGTAATATTTAATTTGTTTGATAGTTCAATAAAATTGGAACCTTGATCAGAAACTACAGCACATACATTTAATCCAATATCATCAAGCTTGGTAATAGATTCTGTTACAATATTAAAGAGTTCTATTGCTGAACAAGTTGTATTAACTAAAAAATAAGCAACAGGTTGTTTCCAGTTTACAAAAATTCCTCTTGCCATAATTACCATAACCGATTTGGCTGCTGCAAATTTTTTTGTTTTACCTGTATCATGTATGCCAATCAAGGTATCATTAGAGATATTATAAAATAAATGTGATTTCAGTGACATTTCATCTATGCAAATAGTACAATATTTTGCTTTGTCATCTAAACCATCAATTTTAAATTTAATTAACGAAAGTACCTCGTCGTGTAGTCCTGGTAAATACTGAAGATTTTGAGTGATTCTCTGTAAACTGCGTTTTGACGGCAAACAAAAGGTATTTGCAATAAAACTGTAAGCTTTCGGACTCAAAAAAAAATAGTTAATGCAAATTGTTTAAATTCGATCGAATACCTATTTCCTTTTTTGTTTCCGGTTTTAAAGAGTCTGGCCTGGGTTATAATAAAATTTTCCAAATTTTCAGGTAAGAATTGATTGCATATTATTTTAAAATCGTCGAGCGTATATTTCTTGATCGTTGAATTTGTTTGTAGACATAGTTTTCTAATAATGCGGTTTTTTGCTATTAGATTTTTCCTTAATTTTTCTTTTCTGGGGGAGAATCTAGTCAACGACTTCTGTGTTTGACTTTCAGCATCAGCATCTATAAAGAAAATGATTTTACGTTAGCGTGCCATTAATGTAGAATTTAACTACATATTTTAATCAGTAATAAATAATTGCGTTGCTTACATTTTAGGTACCAATTCTGATGAAAAATTGTGTTACTGTTTTTCTTATCTGTTTAGGGCAATAAAGGAAAAATTAAAAATTCTCAGAAAATTTCTGATGGCATTCGATAAATGAGATACATATATAAATAAAGCTGTAAAGCATTAAAAAAGCCTGAACAGTTCTTTGAATATTTATATGAGTTTTGTCAAGTTTTCTTAGAATAAAAAAGTTACGACTGCACTGTGGCGCTACTTTATCGATTGCATTAGGAGAATTTTAATGCATTCATTTTCAAGAGTAGTGTTGGAATTACCTACTGAATAAAATAATGTTAAAATAGGTACTTACATTTACTACATTCCGGCGTTTTTATTAATGCTTGTGTAGGGAGATTAGTACTACAGCTTGCATCAGATAAGAACACGTTATCAGTTTCATTAGTTCGTTGTTTTTTCTAAGGTTCGTTTCGTTCAGCTGGTTTTTTTCTTTTTGACGCTACAGTAGGAGGAGGATTGGAAATTTCAAATAGTGTTGGTACAGCATTTTCTTTCAGTCTATTTTTAAGAAAATTTAAAAACATAGAGTCTTCAAAATGCTTGCTGCATATTTTACAATTTATGTACAAATAATTCGCGTCCCTGTTTAATAAATCTTCGCGCCTGCAGTTTATAATCCAGCGTTTTGACCTTTAAGAAAAACACATTTTAATTTGTCGATTGTAAATAACCCTATCTAAATTCTTCTTTTAATTTAAATGAATTAAGAACAACACTATTAATTAAAGAATGTACTAACCTCTCTTTATCTTTAGGAAAACGAAACAAACTGACGTTTTTGTCAGTATTAGAGTTACTGGTGCAATTAAGCGCTGAACACCAGTTTCCACCTTTTCTCATATTTATTAGAAAGCTCACAATTCAAACTTATTATAATTAATTATAATTTCGAACAGTAACCTTAAAAACTCAAGCAAATATGCACCCTCTGCTAACGATAAAGTGCTGTACCGTACTGAGTAATTTTAAATTTACTGTACGCCAACATGGCTGACAGCCGCATGCGCCGTGAAAATGCGTTACATTAGATGTGACTAGTGTCGCTTCTGATTCCGTTATTCTGTGGTCCCGGAGTGTCAATGTTAAAATCCAATTAATGACTTTGTTCACCATTGACAGTAGATATTTGTTTTCTATTTGATAGATATGATTTAATTAAATTATTTGCTGGGCCTCTAATTCCAATATTTTCCAATTTGAAGCAGAGAGTATGGTGAAAAATAGTATCAAACGCTTTGCAAGATCCAGAAAGACTGCTATCGTGTTCTTATTGTTATCTAAATGTTTAATCATTCATTTTAGCTCATTTCTTTCAACACTTTGTAAGGTCTCTATATCTCACCATAGATCATGTTCATATAAGTTCGTTGTTATTTCATAAACAGCTTCATTCGTACCAATGTTATCACGAAATCCGTATTGGTTAGGTGATAGTAAATCAAATTTATTAAAAAAATTAATTAGTCGTTCTTTGATACAAGGGCTGCTCTGTATATTGTTAGTAGCAGGCCATGGACGCAGGCAAAAACAAAAACATTTGCATTAATTGAAAGCCCATTCGTTTGACAGTTTCCAGCTGCAATTTTACCTGATTGAAATTAAAGGTTATAGAGATATACATTTTTTATTGTTATCATTCGTTTGATTTCCACTAAGCAGTATGGAAGTGCCGCGAAGTGCTTTTCGGGCTATGATGTTCTACGATTATAAATGAGGTTTAACGTATGACCAAAGTCATCAAAATTTAGTGGCAACTTTTGGCGACAGTAGTCCTTCATTATTCTCAATTAGTTACTGGTTCCGTAAATTTAAACCTGGAAGGTGTACGTTAGAAGATGAACCAAGACCTGGACGACCAACAGTCGCTGTTTGTGCTGAAAACGTTATCGCTACCGAAAAGCTGATTAAGGAAAATCGGAATATCAGCCATAGAGACCTTCAAGAAGAACTAGGGATTGGATCATCTGCAGTAGATACCATCTTACATAAACATCTGGGCGTAAGGAAGCTGGAAAATCGGTGGATTCCGCATTTGCTAACCGAAGAACAAAAACAAGCACGTGTAAACTGGTGCAGGTTTATGTTAGAAAAGTTTGATGGAGGATCTTCAAAGCAGGTATTTAATATCGTTACGACCGATGAATCGTGGATATATAGTTATGATCCTGAAACGAAACAACAGTCGACTGTTTGGGTGTTTGAAAATGAGGATATGCCAACAAAAGTTAGTTGCAGTAAAAGTGTAAACAAAAGGATGATTGCAGCTTTCTTCAGATACAGTGGTCCAATCGCAATAATTCCTCTTGAAGATCGTAAAACTGTAACTGCTGATTGGTATATAGAAGTTTGCCTTCCACAAGTCTTCCAAAAATTGTCTAGTAATCGGCCACGATCTGGTTTGCGTGGAATTTCATTGCACCATGACAACGCAACTTCCCATAAGGCTGCAAAAACTTGTTTCTCAATTTCGAGTTCAGTAACAGGTTCTAAATAAATGGAATTGGCATTAGAATAAACCGGAAATTTATAATTGTCGATGATTTCTGAGGCTTTCACGGCCATTATCATTAAGTAACAAACGACTTCCGGGATTGGACCGTGTCATGATTGAGATCAAAGAACTCAACGTTTCGCCCACTTTTGTAAGGGGCTTCTTTGCAAGGGAAGGGATAGAAGAGCACGGTGACTCAACGTGTGAACCACGTCAGAGGCGAAACTCGACTAACAATCGGAAGGAGAAAGGCGAGAATTTATAGGCAAGCGCCGTCGCGGTTCAGTGGCGGTGGGCCACAGTTTTTGGAGATTTGTAAACAATCGCAGAAAGGATAATGATCTTCCCAACTCAATGTTCCTAGGCGATGAAAAAGCAGACGGAGGGTGAGATCACTGATCTTTTTGTGAAATTATTTTGCGTCTGTCTATTCTGATAATGCTACTGTCTCACTTGACTATAGGTTTTCAACACCAACTGTTCTGTCGTCGTTGGATATATCATTAATTGAAGTATATGAGCAAATAGACATGTCAAATTCTAATAAGAGACCTCGTCGTGATGGTATACCAGCTTACTTTGTTAAACAATGTAATTTTACATTGTCTAGAGCATTATGGCTACTTTTTAAACTGTCCTTAAATGAGGGCCATTTTCCTGAGTATTGGAAGTCCAGTTTTATTACGCCGGTTTACAAGAGTGGAGCTAAAGTTAACATTAAGAACTATAGGCCAATTTCTATAATCAGTGGCAAACCAATGATTTTTGAATGCATTATCACTCAAAAGTTGAGTAACTTAATGAAACATCTGATAATTATCGAACAGCATGGTTTCTGCAAGGGTAGATCTACTGCAACAAATTTGCTGGTATACGACAGTTACATTTCACGAGCTTTTGAGTTTGGGTGTCAGGTTGATTCCATATATGGCGATTTTTCTAAGGAATTTGACCGTGTTAATCATTGTCTACTAATAGCGAAATTGGAAGCATATGGAGTTATTGGGAATCTGCTTGAGTGGATAGTGAGTTATCTAACAAATAGTTGCCAGTTTGTTGAAATTAAAAACTATGTATCTTCGGAAATTAAGGTGTCTTCGGGTGTGCCGCAGGGATCACATCTTGGACCTCTTCTTTTTGTGCTATTCATCAATGATATAAACAGTGTTTTTAATTTATGTAACTTTTTATTATTTGCGGTTGATATCAAGATTTATTTGACTGTCAGATCGCCTTTAGATGTCCAGTTATTACAAAATGAACTTTGTAACATCGTTACATGGTGTAATCTAAACGACCTTGAGTTAAATTTTACTAAATGTTTCTGTATGAAGTTCTATCGCCACAACAAACCAATCACGGGTTCTTATACATTGAATAACCATGAGCTTCCGATAGTTTTTGAAGAACGTGATCTTGGTGTTAAGCTAGATAAGTCACTCACTTTTGTAACGCACATTAATGAAATTATATTTAAGGCTAACCGTATGTTAGCTTTTATTAAGAGATTTTCTGCTGATTTCCAAAATATTGTTACTTTTAGGATCCTATATATATCGTTAGTTCCCCACACCTCGAATACTGTTCAGTAATTTGGATGCCTAATTATTTAGTGTATATTAATAGCATTGAACGTATTCAAAATAGGTTTCGTTGATTTGTAGCTTTCAAATTGAAAATTAATATTGATAATATAAATTATGATGACATTCTAAATTGTTTAAATATGAAAACTCTTACGCCCGTATTCATAGTCGTTCGTCAGCGGATCGCCGGCGACTCGCCAGAGTTTCGTTATGAATAGTATGTTGGCGGCACTGTACGTCTATGTCAAATTCGAGGTTAGCAGGTTAGATTTTGTGTCAGTTTCTGTCAAAACTGACTGAAAACCTAACCTGATCAGCTCGAATTTGACATAGACGTACAGTGCCGCCAACATACTATTCATAACGAAACTCTGGCGAGTCGCCGGCGATTCGCTGGCGAACGACTATGAATACGGGTGTTAGAGTTCGAAGAATTACTTTTGATTTGTGGTTAATTTACAAAATTTTAAACTCTTTGTTGACTGTCCTCAAATTTTGTGTAGTATTAAGTACATGTACCTGCTCATACACTAAGAAATACTAATATTTTGTTTGTACCATTGCATAAAACTAATTATAGTTATTATTCTGCTATTTCTAGGATGTGTCGGGAAGTAAATATCTATTACGCGCATATTGATTTGTTTGACGCTTCCTTCAGCACGTTTAAATCATCTGTTCTCAGAATTAAATTTGAAAATTTTTGATTGGGATGTTATTAGGTTAATTTAGCTTAACTTAACTTACTTAATTTAATTTAGTTTGTCTAATTGTATTACGTTATAATTTAATTTAACTTTTATATTTTGTTAAAAAGGGTCTTCCCGTTAATGAAAATAATAAATAATATATTGCATTTTAAAATAAACGCATTTACACATGGCGTGGCGTACCCTTAGAAACCAGTAGTAAAAATCAAGTCCTCATGGAAACGGGAATTATATATTGCGCATTAAAATAAATTCACTGTATAGCATAACCATGCTTATTGTTACTATGATAAATAAGTATCTACTATTTTAATTTTTGCACAACCTTTCACATGATTTTTGATATTTATTTTTATATCGAAATTTGTAGGTATTTCCCTACAGTAGGTGAAAAAATAGCATGTGTAACACGGCTTGATTACAAAACTCGCGTCTTGCACGGAAAAACAACACTTTTCTCAACTTGTTGTACAATATACTATATAGAGGTAGGTAAAGTACTATTGCTACAAAAAAAACTAGGACAAGTTTGAAATCCAGAAGCCATGGATTTTTATTATTTTAGTTGATGAAATGACTTAGCCACCAGGGCTGGTAGCTCAGTGATAAGCATCCTGGTGCAAGTTATATTCCCGGTCCCGGTGAGGTTTTTAACAATAAAAAAAGGTGGATGTACCTCTACAGAATGCCATCATTCGGAAGTGATATAAAGCTGTGAGTCCCACGTTACTATGATGTGTAGCATGTAAAAGATCCCTTGCTAGGGTTGAAACTCCTTAGTCTTGGCCAAGAACACTATACTAAGGACACGCAACTCCCGTTTCGAAGCGGACCGCTAAAAGCTGACAAGTAAGGCGGCCGTGGTGTACAATTATTCATTCACAAAACTCGTGAACTGTCAATGTCAAACATTTGCTGAGTGTAACTGGAAATTCGGACCATGTTTTAACAATTAATAACACACTTGAAATACACTCCATTGGATGAACAACCGTAAACTGACTTTTAACCGCGATTACAGGTTAATTTAGCTCGCTTCCAACTCTCGAACGGCAGTACACGCTGTCGACAGCGCCGCGACGGCTATCCCCGACATAAGGGCCGCTTTTATATACAGCCGTCATAGGAAGTTGCATCTCCTTAGTATAGTCTTCTTGGTCTTGGCAAAATTCCAAGTAGGACTTTAACTATATGATCAAAGTAGTCGTTGTCTAAGGTACCTGGTATTCCGTATACCTAGACCAGCGTACATAAATCAAACAAGTAGAGACACTCATGCCAAATGTTGAAACCTGTCTAGAGTGCCTGGGACAGTAACTCGGGGGGTATTTCTAAGTTTCACTATCAGATGGCAGCACAAAATTCTACCAATCAGAGCCAGTTACTAGCTCTGCTACCAATCATATGTGATAAAGTAGTGGCGCCATCTGGAGCCGTTCAAGGTCATCCAAATCGGTATTTTGACATCAAAGGATCCGACGGTGAGTGTCTCTACTTGTTTGATTTATGTACGCTGCCTAGACCTTGTCCATAACAAAAAAATAAGCAAATGACTTAACTGTCATGTGAATAATTGAAACCTGTCATACTTATGTCACTAAATTTTAATATCAAAAATTACAATACAGAACAACTATAACTAGATAGATGTGCAATTTGCCGAATAGTTATATCGTTTTCTAAGCAAGAAGTTCCTAGCTTTTGAAATTAAACTCATTCTATCCATTATTGACAGTGACATTTGAAATAATTTCAAATTTATTCGCATCTCAGTTGCCAGTTAAAAGTTTAGATTCACACAGCTAAAAAAACCTTGTCCTACTTTGTTTTCTTTGTGTCACAATAGTACCTCTTACAGTTGTCTAGTTTACAAAAATGTTTCGATTAGTAGGTACAGTACATAATAGTAAGCATGTGTACCAAAGTTGGAAGATATTTTTGACATATGTGAAAATTATAATTAAAAAAATGAACTTTAAGGCCCTATAGCTTCTTATTAAAGGGACTTTGTACTAAGGTACCATCGCGGACAAAAAAATGGAAACATCATTGTTTTCCTAGTGTAAATGGGTATATTACCTAAGTTAAATCAACATTGCTGATATCATATTGTTTAATGCAGTTGTCAGTTGCTGTCAAAAGTAAAAAGTCAAAGTGTTTCAAAATATAACCTAATATTATGTAAACCCCCAATAACACTGTGTAAAATTATAAAAAAACGTTAACTTGATTAATGCTGGTGTTTCCATTTTTTTGGCCGCGGTGGTACCTATATTAGGTTTAATCAGTTTATTATAACGTAAGGAATCTATTACCAGTTGGTGTCCCATTCTTTTTAAGACACCCTGTATATAGCTCTAGCCAACAATGGCAACAATTCATCTAATTTGTTCTATAAAAACAAAAACTGATAAATTTGCTGCATTTGGGTAAAAGTAGATGTAACCCCTTTCATATTTCAACTTTTGTTTTAACTACCAAACTATACTTCTACTTTAGAGAAGCCACGTATCGCAGTTAAGTAGGTGCTAGGTTTGCATTAAGCAAGTCCTCATCCTGAATCCCACAGGGGCCGAAAATTTTCCGCAGCCTTGGCGATTAGAATCGAGCTCGGTGAGACCATTCACAGTTCGGCACCAAATCAACTGTGCTCTACTCAAAACCACAGATCTAAGAGATGGAGTAACAAGGTCAACACTTCACCATGACCTCACAGCTCACATAATGGTTGCTGCGCAAACACAAAAGGTGCGCTCCAACTTTGTATCCCAAATCCGGGGCAAGTTGAGCATTTTACCGCTAGATGCAAGCGTATCTCAGCCTCTATACCGCAAGGTAAAATGAGGTTATCGATAATATAATACAATACTATACTACTACTAAACTAGTTATTAAACCTACCTTTTCTTCATTGTCCACTATTTGTTCAACAAAAGATGATAAAAATGAAGCAGATGACATACTCGAATGCTGCGAAAGGCCCGTAGAAAGCAATACAGGTGAAGAAGTTATTTTATAAGTAGATGAAATCTGAGATTTTGGTACCACCAGCTGTGCAGATGCATGTTGTATGTAATAAAGCTTGTTCATTGCGACCATCACTACGATATTTCCCTTTAAACTGCTGCTTAATTTCATTGGGTCACTTTTTACACTGTTTCACAATATGTTTGAACATGCATGTTGGATTTTTGTAATACGCAACATAGCAGAATTTAGTCACCACTGTGATCTTGTTTTTTTTTTAATTTCACTAAAATACTTCCAGAGGATTTCTGCTTTGGCATTTTAAAAAGCAATAGTTCACTGTCTTCACAGAACACAATAACTCCAGCAGTCTATATGAAAGCAAAATTCAACTAAACCACAATGAAAATACCATTAATCATTTCTATATTTAAAAACTGTTGAGTTGACATATTTTGGGGAATTACAGAATAAGTATGAGGCAATCTGGGCCAATATAATATAGTCAGAGTAGGATCAATCAGTTTCAAAAATGAAAAGGTAAACTTCCTTGTAAATTTTTCAACTGAAATCGGTGGTAATGTCAAAGCATAGATAAATACATTTCCAGATGTTTGAGAAATTTTCCATATTTTAACTCTACTATAGTAACGTTATTTTTTTAGCACAAATGGTAACATGGTGTCACATATGACACCATTTATTTATTAAATGCTGATAGGTATGTGTAAAATAAAATAAAGACTACCGAATACTGAAGCATATATTGCATAATTTTAAAATTAAAAAAAAATTAAAATCAATTATCGACTACATAATTATAAAGAAAAATTACACCATTAAGATAAAAGATGTAAGAGTTAAAAGAGGCGCAGAATGTGGTACAGATCACAAACTATTAATAGCAAAGATGGAACTGCCATGGTATGGAAAGAAAGGTAGAATGGAAAAGCATAAGAAGATAGAAACAAATATTGAAGTAGAAAAAGTAATTGAATATAAATTAGATCTCCTACAGGATCAAACCATAAAAGAACTGTACCAAAACAAGCTAAATATGAAATGAATCGAGTTTGGATTCGAAAGTGCAGAGGGAACATACGAACACATAAAAAAATGCTAAAGGAAGCAGCGAATCAAGCATTTGACGTAAAGGAAAGATATGAAAAGAAATATGAACGGCAACTAAATCAAGAAACGATGAATGCTATTACAGAAAAGAAAAAATTGTACGGAAAATGGTTGAGTACAAAATCAGAGGTAGAGCTACAAAACTATAGAGAAAAAATAGAGAATATAAAAGACTAATAGTAACAGGAAAAAATGAACAGAGCATGTAAAAATATAGAACAGTATATAGGAGGAACAAGAAGCTCCAAGTCATGGAGAACAATAAAAACACTGAAATGAAACAGAAGAGAACAAGCCCACATAACATACATCAGAAAGAAAGAATGGCATAATTACTATAAGGAATTATTGACGGAAAAAAGACAATGTTGCATAGAAATGGAAGAAGAGGGAGAAGTAGAAGAAGCCCTGATTGAAGTGTCAAGGGAAGACATTAAAAAAGCAATATATATATATATTGCGAGTTTTCTTACGACTGTCGTCGTCTCTCGCACCCTCTGCGCCACTCTGTTCTATTTTCCCACTGATTATCATCAAGATTTCTACTTCTCATGGCTTCTTGTACCCCTTTCATCCAGGTATTTCTAGGTCTTCCCCTCTTCCGTTTTTCTGGAGGAACCCATTCCCATAATCTTTTTGGCCATCTATCGTCAGGCATTCTTCTGAGATGACCGTACCACGACAACTGTTTTCTCTCTATGGTGTTTATAATATTGGTGTCAATTCCCATTCGATTTTTTATTTCTTCATTTGTTACGTGTTCGAGGCGTGACACTCTACAGCTTCGTCGAAGACAATCCATCTCTAATGCTTGTAGTCGTGCTTTATTTCTTTTATTAATAGCCCAAGTTTCCGAACCGTAAGTTGCAATTGATTCCACAACTGATTTGAAAATATTTCTTTTGGTCGTTTTAGTCAGTTCGTCGCTCCACCATATAGAGTTCAGTTTCTGTATCGCACTTCTTCCTTGACCGATTCTTGTCTTAATGTCTTTATTACTATTTCCGTCATTAGTAAACGTCACACCCAGATATTTAAATTCTCTGCAATTTTTTATTATGTTATTTTCCAAAATTAAATCCTGGCCGTCTCCACCCGTAACTAAGTATTGGGTTTTGTCTGTGCTTATATCTAACCCCCATTGTAAAAAAGCAATCAGAACAATAAAAAATGGTAAAGCTGCGGGACCAGGCGGAATCGAACCGGAGCTAATAAAATACGGTACAAACAAATTATTTCGAATCATGCAGAGAATGTTTCAAGAAGTAATTAATGGACAAGAAATACCCATGGAATGGAAGCAGTCATGTATAACATCAATTTATAAGAAAGGAGATCGTAAAAAATGCGAAAACTAGAGAGTTATAAGTATGATAGCAACGATGGAAGAATATATGGAAAATTAATACGGAATAAGATAGAAAACCATATACAAGGAAGAATTAGCGAGGAACAGGCAAGGTTTATGGCAGGAAGATCAACCATTGACCATATTTACACAATACAGCAATTATTAGAGAAGAAGAAGGCAGAAAACAGACCAATACACATGGCATTCATCTATCTAAAAAAAGCATATGATACAGTACCACGAAAGAACTCTGGAAGTCCATGTCGAAGATTGGAATACCCCAAAAGCTAATCAAAGCAGTAAAAAACATATAAAAACAACAGCACAGCGGTAAAAATCGGAAGGAAATTTACGAATAACTTTGAGACAACAAAGGGACTGCTGCAAGGGTGTTCAACGTCACCCACATTATTTAAAATATTTATAGAACACGCGCTACGTAACTGAAAAAGAAAATGCGAAGGGATGGGAGTACCCGTCAGATATGACCATATTTATACATTAAGCTCGCAGATGACCAGGTTGTGATAGCACAAGATGAGGAGGATCTGCGTTACATGGTACGAAAGCTTAAAGAGTATACTAAAGTCGGATTAGAAATTAACTTTGGAAAACAGAATATCTAGCGACAGTAGAAGAAAATAGTAAAGATTCAGAAATAGAAGAAAACTTAGAAATTAAAGGAACAGGCAAATTCAAATACTTGGGTTTACAGTGACAAAAGAGGCAACAACAAAGGAAGAAATTAAAAGCAGACTGCGCTAACTAGAACTTGTATAAGGCAACTTAATTCAATTTTATAGGATAGAGATATAACCAAGAACACCAAAATCCGAATATACAATACAATGGTACAGACTACAGAGTATAATGACCTACGGGGCAGAAGTATGGGTTATCAACAAGAAAAACAAAGGAAAGATAGGAGCAACGGAAATGGAGTTTTGGAGGAGATGCTGCAGGCTAACCAGCTTGGATAGAGTGCCGAATGAAGAGATACGGAGAAACATGGAAAGGGAAAAAGACGCCAACACATACATAGAAGAAAAATGATTGTTGTGGTACGGACATGTTAGAAGGGTGGAAGAGCACAGATTGATAAAAAAGATGACAGAATGGAGTCCCATGGGAAGATGGAAACAAGGAAGGCCACGGAGATCATGGAGCAATGAAGTAGATGAAGCAATGGAGAACCGAGGGTGAATGGAACAACCTAGAAGATTGGAGAGGAAGGTTGAGAGAAGGAAGACTGTGACCACTGTAAAAATCCTTTATTTATTAGACATATATTATATTGCATTATCAGCTAAGCTTACAAACAAACCCTACATTCGTATATACACTCAACTCAATTATAAAAGTCCAAGTAAAGCAAGAATTTCTTCCTCACTTGTGACCTATGTAAGCGTTGGTTGCTATTATATACTTCGTAGACTGCCTCACAATTTCTTCATTTGTATTTTTACTTCCTCTTACGATAAAGGAAGTATTGGATTCACCTCACCTGAAAAGGTAGAAAGACAACAGGATTAAGTAAGTAAGTCCACAATTTTCAATGAGATTTAACACCTCAGCCAGAACCACCTTAACTTCCAAGCCGGAGCATTGAAATGGCAACGTCGCACTTCGCGCTATTAGGGGGCCTAGAAAATGGCGCGAATTCAAACTCGCACTTGTTAAATGTGAGAGAAACGAATAATTTCTATAAAATCAATAAGTAAAATATATGATCAAGTAAGTTTATATATATTTATTTTAAAAATTATAGGTATAGGGTACAATAAAAAGAAATAATACACTAATGCTATTACATTGCCAATTAATTGTTAGGAAAACAGAAATTAATACATAATATTAATGAGATATAGACAGCTTTCTATTCTTTTTCGAATCAAATTTATTCAAATATTTCTTTACCTTTGCCCCTGTAGGTTTTGAATTGGTTTTTTTTATTGATATTAGAATGTGTATCTTTTAGACTTTTCCTTTGTATGGTGTAGTTGTTTAGGATCATATTAGAAAAAATCGAAAAGTTTTTTAAATAAAGGAAACGATTGATGTGTACATGGCTTTTCTAAAAACCAAATTTGTGCATAATCATCTCCTTCAGCAAATCTTGTCACTAGAGTAAAACACTCTTTAAGCGTATTTTTTTCTGACTCCATAACCATCTGTACAGACACTTTATAGCTACAACCAGAAAGTGGGCGATATCTACCGAACCGGCGTTCTATACAATCACATTGAAATTTGCCTGTCAGAACATAACTTGCTTTTACTGTAACAAGACGAAATTGTATACTTCTATTAATACCCGGGTGCTCTGAATTATGGCTTTAAAAGTATCTAATGTTAGGCTGTTACTCCCCAGGGTTTTCTATTTTCCAACCAAACCAAAAATTTGTTTAGAAACTCAAACCGTGAATCATCAGTGCTGATAAATGGCAACTGATTGCTATCTCGTTTACATAACCCCTTTATTTTACTTTTATATTAATAATTCTCCACCATTTATTTATAATTTTTAAAAATGTAACTGTACTATTTTTATCTAGACTGCTACTTGTAAAGATGCAATTGTTGTTTCATGAAAAACATTTTCTACTAGTTTAACCTTTTGCTTCTCAAATTTATTTGGATATACAGTTTTGTAATTTAATTTAGAAGCAGTCGCAATTAGTTTAGTAGCCTTACTATGTTTTCCATAAAAGGTTACGGAGATCACTGAAGTAAATAAGCTTCTGTAAATCACAATCATCAATATTGTTAAAAGAAGGAAATATAAATGTTTTATCCCCATCTTTTTGATTCAACCAGTTATTTCCTATATTTTTAAAAATAAATATGTACCGTATCATACATAAAAAATTGGTATATTTGGAACGTATGGATTAGTAATTTTGAAACAGATACCATCATTAGCACCGCCTGGACTGAAATATTTGTATAATAATTCGAACATATTTACGTTAACTCGGTTACCATCAGATATTATGCAAATTACTGTTAGTCCGCTACTGTAAATTTAATATTTCATTATCAATATTATATACTTACATGGATTAGGTACATTTCATATTCTATTAGTTATACAGAAATTGTACTTACATTGAAATGTCTGTAGACGTCTTATTGTTATTAAATATTACCAATAATAGGTGCAGAACATAAAATAAATAACAGCTCTTTACATGTACGGTCAAACTATGTCGGCCCCCGACACGACGTTGCCAGTGTACCTATGCTCCGGCTTGTAAGTTAAGGTGGTTCTGCCTCAGCACTTCTATGAAAGGGCACATCATCCATCATAAAAAAAGCTACTTTGATACCATCGTTATGCAGATGATAAATTAATGTAACTAGATATTCCTAAAAAGGATCTACGTTATAGAGTACATCTTGTATTTGAAATAAATACAACAAATATATATTCATTGCTGCTGCAATAGAACTTTCCATAAATGCCCTAGTGTATTTCTAACGGATGTACCAGAAGGCACTCTTGGGTAGACTTACACTCCAAATCCATCCATAAAAAATATTATTTCTCTCTCAATAATTATCCGGTTATACTGCATAGCATACTCAAAGTGATTTTCTATTACTTCTGGTGCATTACTTCTTTCTGGTATACAAGTTACTTTTTTCATTGAATAGTGAAACTCCTTCAGTGCCCGGTTAATTGTCGAAATTGAAATTGGAAAACCAGACCATTTTTGTCGTACGGAACAAAATGTTAATATGCAATCTTGATCGATCCAATTGCAAATATGTTCTTTTTGAGCAGCCTTTAACACCTGCAATCGATGACCTGCTGATAGTTTATGTATTTGCCCAGTTTGTAAATGTTTGGCGTACACTTTTTTCACTGTATTGAGTTTCACGTTAAACTGTCTTCCCACACCATTGCTTATTTTGCTATTTTGCCTTCTTGCACCTTCCATGTTCAGCAGATATTGAAGAGAAACTTGAAACCATTTTTCGGCTTTGCTCGAATGTTTTCTCCATATACCTATTACTTCAGGACTAACGTGTATATTGTTTTAGAATAATAATCAAATTGTATTTCGAATTATTTTAATTTATTAGTTCTCTCATTTCGTACCGATTCTGGAAAGCCCCACAAACATTCGCTGGCTTATCTCTAAGGCCCAGCTTGCAGCGGTCCCCGCTTCAATTGTCTGTTTTTCTTTTTGTTATCCTCGTATTAATTGCATGTCTTTAGCTTTCACCTGGAATTTACAAATTGCACTTGGGATTAACAATTTTCACCGGATGATTCTAAACTTGGAGTCCAGTTTCCTGTCCTAATTCGAAACAAACACCTGCTATTTTCTACATCGCTTCTGCTTCTGCACCGAGGGTCATGTTGTGTAAGGCTGATTCCTTGCTGTATGCGGGTTACCAGTTATACCAGCTCCCGGCTAGCGTTTATACCCTAAACTTGTGGGCCTAGAAGGTCAGTTGGTTCGTTTTTTATTACAACGCCGATCGAGGACGGGTTATGTACCTGCCAAGTCAATCTTGTGCTGGTGATGCCTGATACTAGATTTATTACTAACATGATAGTTCATTCACTCAGAAAATTTAATTAAAGATAGCATTTAAAACTATTGAATTTTTATGTGTACTCTATACTTTTTTTTTGTAAAAGGAGCACCCACGTTTTTTTTTTCTCATCAACCTAGAAAGAAAGGTTTCTATGAATGACAGCGATATGCATATCTCTAGATTTACTTTGCAATTTCAAGTAATTTAACGACCCAAAAAGGGGTTATTTGTGGTAATGCGTGTGGCCACCTTCAATTAGCTTTGGCTGCAGTGTAGCAAAAATTTTCAAATATTTTATGAATTACATAAATTACATTTGGTGATTACCATATTACTATGCCTTTAATAAATTCTGATTACTTTATGTTAATTATATTATTCAAAATCATCGGATTTCTGGTTTCGTTGAAGACTTTGCAGGGTACACAGCTGGTGGTTTGAACCCACGACCTTATCGCCGAATTTGAGCTAGTTCAGCCTGCGAGGTAAGTGAAAATTTTTAAAGCTTCCGTGCAGTACGTACTTTAAGGAGGTTAATCGGCGATTTTTACTACTATTGATTATTTTATCTAATTAATCGCAGGTCAGCTTCTTTATCGTAACAAACTGAACTGACACAAAATAGAAATTGTTTTGATAAAAGAGGAACTTATTTTACTAGATACAAGGTCAAATATATTTGGCAGATGTTAATCTCGTTTGATAAGTAGGAAAACAATTGATAAGTGCTGAAAAGCAATCGGAAAACCCTGTATGTTCAAATATTAAATAGGAGTGTGAAACAATTTTTTGGCTTTGCCAAATTGTTTCGCAAGTTTTACAATTATTTCAGGCTTCACCTATATATTTTTATTCAAATTATAATTCCTTTACATTTCGAATTGTTAACATTTTCCAAAGCCGCTTATTTGTACCTGGATTTGAGTTCATATCATTGCACGATGCCCTCTTCTGACCTGCGCTATCTTATCAGAAGGCCGTGGTATGCGAGCTTTCCTCTTGTGGAACGCATCGTCGCACTGGACTTGCAATTGTCACCTTTGTTAAGTCACATCATGTGTGCGCTACTTTATAATTACGTTAGTGAGCTGGTTACTCATATCAGGTATGTGTTCGCACGGCTTGTTGATATCAACGGTAGTAATTGTATTTTCTCTCGTTAGCTCTTTTCTTGGAAATTCTAATTAACATTCGAACAAAAACGTTGTGGACCTGCTGCTTAATATTGGGAACGCTCCGAAATATCTTCTCGACCCCTATGATAACACTAGACGCTGAACGTAGGATGTCGTTTAGCCCGCTTTAAGCTGTTTCGATCCCTGCCTGCCACAGTTTTTTCTACCGATAAGGTTAGTTTCCAAGATTATTAATTACACCGACCGTAAACGAGTTTTGGGTTCGGGCAAATTACTTCGGCAGCCTGCAACGATTTGCGAATTTTTAATAACCATTATTACTTAAATATTTATCGCCTGTTCATGGCAATGTTTAGATGCACTTTGTTATCTACAATGTAATTCCAAGGGCTTGATTTGTTTGCAGCCTTTGAACTTTAAATTGTTATCACGTGCTCAAAGCATTAATTAAATGTACTGTACCATTAACAGTGTAATTCAAATGCATTATTTGTTTGCAATTGGTAACTTTTAATCCATATTCACATGATCATTTTTACGTCTATTAATTACATGCTTTTGTAAAAAAGTGCTTTCACGCTACTTTGTGTCAACACCGAGATAACGGCTAAAACACATGATTGGAATAAGCTTAATCCTTCATTAAATTGTGATCACATGTAAATTAAGGACCCTAAAAGAGGTTCAATTTTTATTATATGCGTGCTGCATTTTTCATGCATATTGGAAACGTTATATTTAAATATATGGAAATTATGACAATAATAATTTATCAATGATCTTACATGACAGCCATTTATTATTTATTAAATAAACTTTAGCTGGTTGTAATTATTTTGTTATTTACTCGAGATCTTTACGGTCTCTGGCGCCCTGTATTCCTTTATTAAAAGAGCTTGTAGAAGCACAGCTGATGAGTTGAATCTGCGATCCAAGGCCACCGAAATTAAGCTAGCCGGCCATCGCGGTAAGTACAAAAAACCTTTCAGAGCTTCCGCGGTGTATAACGGAATAGGGGGGTTGATCTGCGATTGTACTACCATTATTATTAGTAACCAATCGCAGGGTGGCTTCTCTATTTTTGTTACACTGGCGCCCAAAGTGGGGCTCGATTTTTGGTAGTTACATCAGCTGTGCTTTCCTGGATAACTTCGATTATCAATATTTAATTTTGTACTAATTTTTTCTTATCACTTTTGTTTAGATTTTTTCTCATATGCAATTTTGTAATTTCCACATCCTTTTGAGCGCACATAGTTATATTTGTCTTTGTTTTCCTTTCCTTTCTTTACTTATCCTTTCTACGGTTGATTGTTGACTTTTCTTCCCTCACCTTTCTTGACGAATGATTGGTTTAGCAGTATGTTTATAGGTAGTGTGATGGACTTTGTTGAAAGGGTATGCTTTGGTGAGTGAGGTTTCTGAATGGTTTCTTTGATTGGTTGCGTGTGTGCTTTGGTATGTAGTATGTCTGTTTTTTTCCTTATCTTTCCTTTGGTTGTTTATTGGTGGGTCGAGGGCCTGCGTGAATTACTTGTGCGGTTTGGTGTTGTTTACTCCATTTTTGGGAATTTTTAAGTAATTGCCTTGCCGTACCTACTTGTATTTACTCAGGGTCTCGACGGGTTGTCTCCGGGTCGTTCTTTCTCTGGCTTTTCTTTTTTGAATGCGTTTATGCATTTCCTTTTTTGAATGCGTTTATGCATTTCCTTTTTTGAATGCGTTTATGCATTTCCTTTTTGAATGCGTTTATGCATTTCCTTTTGGATGCGATTTTGAATGCGGGGTTTTTGTTGGCTGCGTCCGATGTGAGGCAGTCCTTCCTGTGTCCGATGGGGTGCAGGTTTGTCTTCTGTCAGACGTGACAGAGGATTTGAGCCAGTTTTGGATGCGCAATTGCATCTTGTTGCTCGTTTTATTTTTGCAATTTTTTGCGTCTTTTTTACGCATCTATTTTGGGTGCGGATTTTTTTCCTTTGCGATTGAAGGCGGTTTGCTTTCTTGTGTTTCCTCGTCTTTAAGCGTGTCCATGTCTCCGTAAACCCGGGTCAAGGCATGGAATAGTAGACCTAGCCAGTCGAAGCTTGGATGAGTGGGTGTGGCAGCATGAGTTTTTCCAAACTCTGGTTTTTTGGTTCTTTTTCTCTCTTTCCTTTTCTCTTTTCCTTCTGTCCTGTGTTTTTCTTCTGTTTTTAAAAGTCGCTGTAGGGTATGTTCCCTATGGATCTTGCATTCTAGTGCTTTTCACTTTCTTTTTTACTTGCCATTACTTCCGTCTCATTTGAGGATTTTTTTCAAAAGCGCTTCGCTTATTTGAATTTGGATTATGGTATTATAGGATATTGTGACCCTGGAAACACCTACAGTGTCCCTTTTAGAAACTTGTTTTCTTAGTGTTTTTTTGTTTCTTGCCATGGGCGGTTGGTTGGGCATGCAGGGAAGGTCACCATTGAGGAGCAACGTCATCTTGTTCTCCCCCTAGCAATGCCATGGGTGGTTGGTAGGGCAAGCAGGGTAGGTCACCATTGGGAACTTTTCCATCGAAATATTTTTTCCTTCCCTTATCGCTTCACGAGACGAGTTTACACTTGTTTGGGGTTTTTTAATTTCATTGTTTTCTGGGTTGGTTTTTTCGGCCTTGTGGAGATTTCTGGGGGTTGGGGCGAGCGATTGTGTTGCCATCTGACTCAGTGAGGGAGTCACATTCAGTCCGTCACCAGCGCGCCTTTTCCATCTTGCTGCGACGACTGGCTGAATGCCCGAGCGGGGTTTGGTGGTTGTGCGGTCGTTGCCTCCGGCTTCTGGGGTCTCTACCTAAATTCGGGGGGTATGGATTTTAATATTTTGTTCTGGGTTTTCACCCAAATATTTTTTTGTCGCAGTACTTAACTGTGTTTCATTTTTCAGTGTAATTTTTCACTCTCATATTTTTTCTTTGGGTTGCCTTGGATTTAGAGTGAGTGTTGATGATGCGGTGCGAGTTCTTCGGATTTTTGTGAGTTCTTCGGACGTTGGTAGTAGAGTGGACTGTGTCCTATGGGATGCAGTCGGTTTTTGCTGTTTTGTGCAGTTTTCGTAGGCTTCTGTCCGTTTTAGACAGAACATCTATTTTTTGGTGGTATCCTATGTGGTGCCCCAGTTATTCTTAATCCGATTTATAAGGGTTAGTTCCCTTGGCTTACTTTCTCGAAAGAGGATTTTTTTCCATAGCGTTTCGCTATGTGTGTTGGCATCATCGATCTCATTCTCAAATTCTTTGGTTTCCTGCAATTCTTTTTAATGTTTCCTTACGTTAAACCTTTTTATTTCTCTTGGCCGTGGGGAGTGAAACAATTTTTTGGCTTTGCCAAATTGTTTCGCAAGTTTTACAATTATTTCAGGCTTCACCTATATATTTTTATTCAAATTATAATTCCTTTACATTTCGAATTGTTAACATTTTCCAAAGCCGCTTATTTGTACCTGGATTTGAGTTCATATCATTGCACGATGCCCTCTTCTGACCTGCGCTATCTTATCAGAATGCCGTGGTATGCGAGCTTTCCTCTTGTGGAACGCATCGTCGCACTGGACTTGCAATTGTCACCTTTGTTAAGTCATATCATGTGTGCGCTACTTTATAATTACGTTAGTGAGCTGGTTACTCATATCAGGTATGTGTTCGCACGGCTTGTTGATATCAACGGTAGTAATTGTATTTTCTCTCGTTAACTCTTTTCTTGGAAATTCTAATTAACATTCGAACAAAAACGTTGTGGACCTGCTGCTTAATATTGGGAACGCTCCGAAATATCTTCTCGACCCCTATGATAACACTAGACGCTGAACGTAGGATGTCGTTTAGCCCGCTTTAAGCTGTTTCGATCCCTGCCTGCCACAGTTTTTTCTACCGATAAGGTTAGTTTCCAAGATTATTAATTACACCGACCGTAAACGAGTTTTGGGTTCGGGCAAATTACTTCGGCAGCCTGCAACGATTTGTGAATTTTTAATAACCATTATTACTTAAATATTTATCGCCAGTTCATGGCAATGTTTAGATGCACTTTGTTATCTACAATGTAATTCCAAGGGCTTGATTTGTTTGCAGCCTTTGAACTTTAAATTGTTATCACGTGCTCAAAGCATTAATTAAATGTACTGTATCATTAACAGTGTAATTCAAATGCATTATTTGTTTGCAATTGGTAACTTTTAATCCATATTCACATGATCATTTTTACGTCTATTAATTACATGCTTTTGTAAAAAAGTGCTTTCACGCTACTTTGTGTCAACACCGAGATAACGGCTAAAACACATGATTGGAATAAGCTTAATCCTTCATTAAATTGTGATCACATGTAAATTAAGGACCCTAAAAGAGGTTCAATTTTTATTATATGCGTGCTGCATTTTTCATGCATATTGGAAACGTTATATTTAAATATATTGAAATTATGACAATAATAATTTATCAATGATCTTACATGACAGCCATTTATTATTTATTAAATAAACTTTAGCTGGTTGTAATTATTTTGTTATTTACTCGAGATCTTTACGGTCTCTGGCGCCCTGTATTCCTTTATTAAAAGAGCTTGTAGAAGCACAGCTGATGAGTTGAATCTGCGATCCAAGGCCACCGAAATTAAGCTAGCCGGCCATCGCGGTAAGTACAAAAAAAAACCTTTCAGAGCTTCCGCGGTGTATAACGGAATAGGGGGGTTGATCTGCGATTGTACTACCATTATTATTAGTAACCAATCGCAGGGTGGCTTCTCTATTTTTGTTACACTGAAACAATTTTTTGGCTTTGCCAAATTGTTTCGCAAGTTTTACAATTATTTCAGGCTTCACCTATATATTTTTATTCAAATTATAATTCCTTTACATTTCGAATTGTTAACATTTTCCAAAGCCGCTTATTTGTACCTGGATTTGAGTTCATATCATTGCACGATGCCCTCTTCTGACCTGCGCTATCTTATCAGAAGGCCGTGGTTTGCGAGCTTTCCTCTTGTGGAACGCATCGTCGCACTGGCGACTTGCAATTGTCACCTTTGTTAAGTCACATCATGTGTGCGCTACTTTATAATTACGTTAGTGAGCTGGTTACTCATATCAGCTCTTTTCTTGAAAATTCTAATTAACATTCGAACAAAAACGTTGTGGACCTGCTGCTTAATATTGGGAACGCTCCGAAATATCTTCTCGACCCCTATGATAACACTAGACGCTGAACGTAGGATGTCGTTTAGCCCGCTTTAAGCTGTTTCGATCCCTGCCTGCCACAGTTTTTTCTACCGATAAGGTTAGTTTCCAAGATTATTAATTACACCGACCGTAAACGAGTTTTGGGTTCGGGCAAATTACTTCGGCAGCCTGCAACGATTTGCGAATTTTTAATAACCATTATTACTTAAATATTTATCGCCTGTTCATGGCAATGTTTAGATGCACTTTGTTATCTACAATGTAATTCCAAGGGCTTGATTTGTTTGCAGCCTTTGAACTTTAAATTGTTATCACGTGCTCAAAGCATTAATTAAATGTACTGTATCATTAACAGTGTAATTCAAATGCATTATTTGTTTGCAATTGGTAACTTTTAATCCATATTCACATGATCATTTTTACGTCTATTAATTACATGCTTTTGTAAAAAAGTGCTTTCACGCTACTTTGTGTCAACACCGAGATAACGGCTAAAACACATGATTGGAATAAGCTTAATCCTTCATTAAATTGTGATCACATGTAAATTAAGGACCCTAAAAGAGGTTCAATTTTTATTATATGCGTGCTGCATTTTTCATGCATATTGGAAACGTTATATTTAAATATATTGAAATTATGACAATAATAATTTATCAATGATCTTACATGACAGCCATTTATTATTTATTAAATAAACTTTAGCTGGTTGTAATTATTTTGTTATTTACTCGAGATCTTTACGGTCTCTGGCGCCCTGTATTCCTTTATTAAAAGAGCTTGTAGAAGCACAGCTGATGAGTTGAATCTGCGATCCAAGGCCACCGAAATTAAGCTAGCCGGCCATCGCGGTAAGTACAAAAAAAAAACCTTTCAGAGCTTCCGCGGTGTATAACGGAATAGGGGGGTTGATCTGCGATTGTACTACCATTATTATTAGTAACCAATCGCAGGGTGGCTTCTCTATTTTTGTTACACTGAAACAATTTTTTGGCTTTGCCAAATTGTTTCGCAAGTTTTACAATTATTTCAGGCTTCACCTATATATTTTTATTCAAATTATAATTCCTTTACATTTCGAATTGTTAACATTTTCCAAAGCCGCTTATTTGTACCTGGATTTGAGTTCATATCATTGCACGATGCCCTCTTCTGACCTGCGCTATCTTATCAGAAGGCCGTGGTTTGCGAGCTTTCCTCTTGTGGAACGCATCGTCGCACTGGCGACTTGCAATTGTCACCTTTGTTAAGTCACATCATGTGTGCGCTACTTTATAATTACGTTAGTGAGCTGGTTACTCATATCAGCTCTTTTCTTGAAAATTCTAATTAACATTCGAACAAAAACGTTGTGGACCTGCTGCTTAATATTGGGAACGCTCCGAAATATCTTCTCGACCCCTATGATAACACTAGACGCTGAACGTAGGATGTCGTTTAGCCCGCTTTAAGCTGTTTCGATCCCTGCCTGCCACAGTTTTTTCTACCGATAAGGTTAGTTTCCAAGATTATTAATTACACCGACCGTAAACGAGTTTTGGGTTCGGGCAAATTACTTCGGCAGCCTGCAACGATTTGCGAATTTTTAATAACCATTATTACTTAAATATTTATCGCCTGTTCATGGCAATGTTTAGATGCACTTTGTTATCTACAATGTAATTCCAAGGGCTTGATTTGTTTGCAGCCTTTGAACTTTAAATTGTTATCACGTGCTCAAAGCATTAATTAAATGTACTGTATCATTAACAGTGTAATTCAAATGCATTATTTGTTTGCAATTGGTAACTTTTAATCCATATTCACATGATCATTTTTACGTCTATTAATTACATGCTTTTGTAAAAAAGTGCTTTCACGCTACTTTGTGTCAACACCGAGATAACGGCTAAAACACATGATTGGAATAAGCTTAATCCTTCATTAAATTGTGATCACATGTAAATTAAGGACCCTAAAAGAGGTTCAATTTTTATTATATGCGTGCTGCATTTTTCATGCATATTGGAAACGTTATATTTAAATATATTGAAATTATGACAATAATAATTTATCAATGATCTTACATGACAGCCATTTATTATTTATTAAATAAACTTTAGCTGGTTGTAATTATTTTGTTATTTACTCGAGATCTTTACGGTCTCTGGCGCCCTGTATTCCTTTATTAAAAGAGCCTGTAGAAGCACAGCTGATGAGTTGAATCTGCGATCCAAGGCCACCGAAATTAAGCTAGCCGGCCATCGCGGTAAGTACAAAAAAAAACCTTTCAGAGCTTCCGCGGTGTATAACGGAATAGGGGGGTTGATCTGCGATTGTACTACCATTATTATTAGTAACCAATCGCAGGGTGGCTTCTCTATTTTTGTTACACTGCCATTACTTGTTCTGTGTTAGCAGCAACTGTAGGTCAGAAATGTTAAGACGTATATGATCACCATGGTTGTAGAACCCAAATGAACGTAAAACTAGTAAAAAACATTGTCGGCCAGTAGAGACCTCATATTTTTATTTCAATTATTGCACTGTAAGTGTTAAAAATACCAGGCATTATCTTATAACATAAAATCGGTGCTCTCTTTGTATGTTTGCGTGTTTGTTTGCGTGTATGTTTGCCTGTATGTTTGCGTGTATGTTTGTTCGCTATCTCCTCCGAAGATACTGGCCCGATTAAATTGTATGATGGCTTAAAATTTTGCTAATTTGTCGACTTAGATCGTAGGCCGGTTTTTATTTTCAAAAAAATGCGAAAAAGTTTTAAATCGCGTCTATGGGCGTGGGCTGTGCTGCGGCAGCTGTTGCCTCACGTGATTCACTTTGTTCATATGCTATTACAGCAGCTGTTTATTCAACCAAGCATAATTGGTCTGGTAGTAGAATGCCCGCCTGCCACGCGGGCGGCCTGGGTTCGATTCCCGGCCGAAGCATACTTTTTTAAAATTTATATTAATGAATCTCTCTTAATTTAGCGAACCGAAGCGTAGTTCGGGTGACTTACTAGTCTTATATTATAAGAACGTATGCCGACCGTAAGCAAGTGGCGCGCGCACATGCCGATCGCGTCGCAACACGCAGCATGAAGGGCCCGCATACTGGGCCGGACGTAGGCTGGCTACCAGCTTAAGCAAGCATTTTTATTGTTAGCCAGACAATCTATCAACACTACTCTACACACATATTTTATGTTCACATTTTATTTTTAACAAAGTTGTTCCTTTTTTGCAGATTAGAGTGATAATGAAACCAATATGATGTGAATGTGGATTGTAGCACTTGGTATGCTACATATACATATTTGTGTAATTTACATCTATCTCTCTTATCGCTATGAGATCCTCATGCATGGAACACTTATGGTCGATAGAAAATTTACAAAAGTGAAAACAAGATATTTTTCTTCACTGTATGTAATGAAAAGAATAAAATTAAAGACGAATTATAGTTTGTATATTTTGTTATTGCAATACCTTTATCCAAAAAATTATAAATGGTGAAAATTAAAAGAATTAAATTAACGAGCTATGCACTTTGGTATAAGTTGCCCATTGAAACAAAAATTGTCATGGTATTGGCAACTGAATCCAATCGCTACGCCACCATGCGGTAAAATTTTGAACTGTGTCAGTGAGGTCGAAATTTAAACTCGCATTGAGCTAAATGGTTTAAGCTAATTATTTGTTGGCTTATTACAAAGTTACTAATGCGAGAAACGTCTTTATACTAGGGAATATTTATTCTGGCAACTTCCTCCTCTGACTCAGACCTGCAACTACCCCGCTAATGACTATTTAAATTCTTTTACTTTTATTTTCGAGCGCAGATGTAATACGTTGGTACATGCCTACATTTACCTTGCTTGTTCTTGTTTTTACTAGGTTTGTTCTTGCTGAAGTTCAGTGTCTTGTTTATATTTATTAATTTATTGTTTATATTTTTAATAACGGGATATCTTTAACTTAAAAATGGATCGTGAACGTGAGGGAGCTAGATTTTCTCCTGTACCAAATAAATCGAAACGGTTTTGTTGCGTGTATGGTTGTAAATCACTATCAAAACGCGATACAACTGTGCGGTTCCATAAGTTTCCTAAAGAAGGAGAATTTATAAAAATTAATAATCAGAAAGCAGATCGGCGAAAGGAATGGATTCGTTTACTTAGAATGGGGAAAGAAGTTACAGAAAGTATGCATGTTTGTTCTCTGCATTTTAAAAAAGAAGATTATATTCTTCCTGGTGAGTACAATACTTATTATCGTAATGATATAAATTAAAATTTATAATGCAAAACCAATAACACAAGACGTAAACGCAAAACAAGTGTTAAAGTTTTGACAGTTCTTTTAGTTTTCTAATTACTTTGTAATGTTGTAGACATAGCTGCATAGAGAAGGCATCTGAAGAAAATTGTTGTTCCAAAATGCAATTTACCAAGATCTTCAATTGCGAATGCCGCGAAAGCAAAACCTTCAGATATGAATAATTTTATATTAAACCACAATTTTGTTTTTTTAACGTGTCTTACCTGTTCAGATACATTAATGTTGCTACAATGTGCTTACATCTACGACTTGCTCCAGCTTTACAGGAACACATCATATTTTCAATTTTCCATTGTTCATTTTCAAAAATCAAACGTCCCTTGATTTCGTGTGGTGCTTCTTTTAACGCCGAAGTTTGTAGGCAAAGAGCAACGACACTTGTTTTAACATTTTCTTGACTTTTGCACCCACAATAAATAACATGTCCAGAATTAATTAATTGTTCCCCTTCAATATAATTTCTAGAAGAAAATGTTGCTTGTGCATAATTGCAAATATTCAGCATAGTTAATCTATCTGCCATTATCACTTATCACGACACTTTACTTACAACCAACCATTTGACTGACTTCTGAGCGTGTAACGAACTTATTTATTTGTACTATTGATGACTAATACGTGACTATTAAAGTATCATTAGAACATCTTTAACTACATTCCATAAGACTTAAAATTTCCCAATAGTTACTGTGTGTAACAAATACTTACCTACTAGAAATAGAAACTTTGTAAATAATGCAGCATGACTTAATAGCCATTGATGTACTCGCGGCTGGTGAAATTATTTATTTCTATCAAAACAGCTCTATTAAAGTCCCATTTAAACATCTTTAATTAAAATGCATATCATGAAGACTTACAATTTCTCAATATTAGGCCCGTAAAATTATTTAAGAAAATACTAGAAATCTGTTAAATGCAACATTGGTATATTTACGCACTACTGATTAAATTATTTATTTATGGTAAAACAGCCCTATTAAAATCCCGTTTACACATCTTTAATTAAAGTGCATACCATGAAAGCTTAAAATATCCCAATATTATGCCCCTAAAATTATTTAAACATATACTAAAAAACATTTAAAATCAGCGTTTAAGTAGGGAAATACATAGGCTTTAAGGCTTTAAGAATCGTACCTACTTAGAGCGGCCATTTAACTAAGCTCCGCCATCAGTTTACTTCCCAATAGTTTTGTGTGCGTCATAGCATTATTTATCAGCAAAATTTTACATTATAAGCAGATATATCTTTTAACCACTGATATAAATAATTTATTACAATTATTTATCTTTCTTCAATAGATTTAATGGTACGAATAATAATTATTACACTAAGGTCAAAGCAATATCAAGATGAGGAATTGCATCTTGATCACAATAAGAAATCTTCACTATGGGAAGTCATATGAGTTGTCGATTTGATCTGGACTTTCTTATATAGCAATAATAAAACCAACAACAATTTTTCAAAATAATGCGTTTGTTTGAAACTTATCCCAACGCCCGGACAACTTGGAAATACCGACAGAAAAGTGTTTTAATTGCTGGTACACCTATATTTTCATCGCTTCCATCACCTTAAAATTCTTGCCTCTCGTGCATTCCTTAAGGAATCCATACGCGCAGGACGATATGTCAGAACTGTAAGATGGGTGAAGCAACACCACCCATTCTAATTTTACCAGCGTTTCTTGAGTTAAGTGCAAAACATGTGGAAGGGCATTATCATGAAAAAGAATATTAATACATCAATAGTTGGCATCGTTCAATTCTTACAGCCTGTCGAGTCATTAAAAGAAATTTATTGTAATACTCTGCATTTATAATCTTCCCAAGAACTAAGATATCTAGCAAAATTGAGTTGTGATTATTCCAGAATACAGTTGCGGTAACGGGACTTTCAACATGGGACGTGGTGCACGTTTGCGAACTAAAACGAACGATTTATATTAATTAAATATTGAGCTTCTTGAAAGGACTTCTTCAACAAATTGCAAAATATATGCAGCTGATGATAAATATTAGCAGCTTTGTCACCATCAGCACAAAAAAAGATGTTGGGTGAGGGAGTGTAATACATCATTTTATGCTATCTTCAATAGAATTACCATTGTTTATTGAAATAGTGAATATCCTTGGTATCTGTCACGTACATATGTCTTCTGATTATTACATGAGAACCTTGGCAATAGCTGTTTATTAAGACTGAAAAATAAATAATCCAGGTAAAATCTGTAGATCCCTCGTAATATAATATTGTATGTAGATTGTAGTGGTTGATATTATTGCAGATGACAGTATGTGTTTATTTTTTATGCATTAAGTACATTTTACAGGCTTTGTGGCTTACTTGTGAATACAACTGTACAAATAATTATATACTCTATATTGACAGTAAAATATATAAAATTAGTAATTAAAAATTATCTTAAACAAGTGCTACTCCAACCACGCAGTTGTAATTTAGTAGTAGGTAAGTGGTTATAATGTTATGATGACGTGGGGGAAGTCTAATAATTACTAATTTAAAATATTATTTATTGTAACTAACTACAAAATATTTCTTCTTATTAAGGTGTAGTTGATTTTATAATTGATATCATCTGTCTCATTGCATAATTCAATTTTTTTTTAAGTTCGATGTTTAACATTTTAACTGTGTAACTGGGCATTGCACAGAATACAAGCAAGAAAGTAACTGGCTAATATTTAAATGTAATGCTCAAGAACATTACATATGATCACAAATATAACAATTCACATTTTCAAATACGGTTTTGCATACCTACCCTACTTCTTACATGGCAAACGCAACACAGTCTTAGCATACGCAGATTCATAATTCTCATATTTTGAAGATTTTAAGCAATGGCAATGCTCAGAAAAACGTAGTTAGTAAAAGGCATTTGTGATGATGTAATATACAATGTGTATGTTTTTTAGCTACCTGACAGACAGAAACCAATATTTGCGCTTAAATGACACGCTTAGCAATCCGTTAAAAATAAAGCTGGGAGTTCCACAAGGCACAGTCCTTGGTTCAATCTTATTTATTATTATTATTATTAGCATAACCAACGTACATATATTAAACAAGTAGAGACGCTCAAGCCAAATATTGAAACCTGTCTAGAGTGCCTGGGACAGTACCTCGGGGGGTATTTCTAAGCTTGACTATCAGATGGCAGCACAAAATTCTACCAATCAGAGCCAGTTACTAGCTCTACTACCAATCATATGCGATAAAGTATTGGCGCTATCTGTTAATACCATCGGAAAGTACCCCCCCCCCCCCGGAGCCGTTCAAGGTGTGTCTTTGCCATAGACTTCATTGTTTTGATTAGTTCTTTCCTATTAACCCTGTCGAACGCTTGCTAGAAATCTGTAAACAATATGTAAATATCAATGTTGAATTTGTAACTTTTCTCCATAATTTGTTTAATTATATGTAATGCATCTACTATTTATTTCCCGGCTTGAAACGATAAAGAAGCTGACCTCCTGTTAATTAATTAAAATAATCAATGGTAGTAAAAAATCGCAGATTAACCCCCTTAAAGTTCGTACTACACGAAGCTCTAAAAATCTTCACTTACCGCGATGGCCGAGCTAACTCAAATTCGGCGATATGGTCGTGGGTTCAAACCACCAGCTGTGTACCCTGCAAAGTCTTCTAAAGAAAGGATATGGGCGCCAGAAATCAGATGATTTCGAATAATTTAAATAAACTACAAATGACTAGCGTTTATTTAATAACTACTGAATAATCTGTAGTATGGTACTTCAATAATAAATAATCAAAACAATTTGATCATAAATAATGTCATAGTAGAGCTGTGCAAGTTAAATGAAGGTTGCGACACGCACCAAGAAACCCCTTTTTGGGTTATTCAATTAATTGTATATATATATAAGCGGAGGTCCTACAGCCTTTGCCGCATCCCGCATTTCGATCGCCATTTGTCTTTTTCTCTCCAAGCTTCTTCATCTATTGCTCTATCAGACATAATTTTCTTTGTGCCTTGAATCCAGGATGTTTTTGGTCTTCCTCTTTTCCTTCGGTTCTGTGGTGTATACTCCAGAGCTCTATTTGGCCACCTTTCCTCTGGCATTCTCATGACATGGCCGTACCATATCAATTGTCTGGATTCTACTCTGTCAATAGTGCCATAGATTCGATTTGTTTTGCGTTTTATGTCTACATTTGGGACCTGTTCCAACCTTGATATTCTACATGCTCTTCGCATGAAATCCATTTCGACAGTCTCAAGGCTTCTGGTATTCTTGGCAGTTAGCTGCCAAACCTCCGAACCATAAGTTAATATGGGCTCCACTATTGATTTGTAGATTGTCATTTTTGTGTTTAATTTTATCTGATTGGACCATAGTAACAAATTTAGCAGACGGACACTTTTCCGATCTTGTTGAATTCTATTATCAATATCTTTATTTGACGTTCCTTCTTGTGATATTACCGTACCCAGATATTTGTATTTTGTACATTTTTTTTATTTCCTTATTTATTTGTAGTGTTGGATCTTCTATATTATCTTCTATTACAAGGTATTCGGTCTTCGTCATGTTCATATTTAGACCCCACTTTTTGTACTCCTCTATCAACTTCCTGATCATAAAGTCTATGTCTTCCTCCTCGTTGGCTATGATGACTTGATCGTCTGCAAATAAAAGCGTTGTCAAACACTTATCAGTTATCATCTATCTGTATCCCCATTCCTGCTACTTTCTTCATCCATTTGTCTAGTGTTTCTTGGATGTATATTTTAAACAGGGTAGGTGATAGGGAGCAACCTTGTTTAAGACCCTTTGTTACTTTAAACGGTGTTGACATCACATTTCCTAATTTAACAGCGCTAACAGATTCTTTATACATATTCCAAATTGCAGGAATATATATGTTACTAAGGCCAATCGTTATCAGAACTTCAAATAACTTCTTGAAGGGTATGGAATCGTAGGCCTTTTCTAAGTCAACGAATACTAAATGGGTGGAAAGATTTCTTGCAGTTCGTTTTTCGATTATTTGTTGTAATACAAGAATATTATCCACACATGATCTGCCAGCTCGGAAGCCACTCTGTTCTTCTATACTAGCTATCTCTTTTTCAAGTCTCTTTTTCAGAATTCGTCCGTACAACCTTCCCACTGAACTGGTTACACTTATTCCTCTGTAGTTCTGACAAAGTCTTTTGTTCCCTTTTTTGAAAATAGAGCTAATGTACGCTATATTCCAATCTTTCGGGATATCTTCTCCTGCTAACATGCATTTGTTGAAGGTTTCTGCTAGGATTTCATGTAACCTATCTGTCCCATATTTCACCAATTCAATGGGGATGTTTCCTGGACCCGCCGCTTTTCCATTTTTTTATTGATATAGTGTTGTCTTGTCGCTCATTCTTTCTTATCTTTTGTAATGTTTTCCATGCATCTGTCTAACTTTTCACATTTTCTTTCCCACATTTCATTCTTCTTTTTCTTTATTTCTTGTTTAACCTTTCTATTCCAATATGCGTATACTTTCCTGTCCTCAATTTCATGAGAGCTTAACCATTTATCGTAAGCTTTCTTTTTAGTTTCTACTAATTCTTTTATATCTTCTGACCACCATTCTGGATTCCATTTATTTATTTTTTCTTTATACCCTAAAGCTTCATGTGCTGATTCATGTACACATATTTTCATTTGTTCGTAGATTTCTTGTGGGCTATTGTTTGTGTTGACTGTTTGTAATTTGTTCGCCAGTCTAAGTTTATGCAAAAATCTTGTGGACTCTTCTCGTAGGCTTTCTACATTAAACGTGAGTGTGTCTACTTTTTGCACTGTACATTTTTTTCTTGCGTTATGTTTGTTTTCCTGTAGTTCACGATGACTTTAGTTATCAACAGGTGGTGGTCTGATCCAATTTCTGTCCCACGATATACCCTTACGTCTATAGTTTTCAACATTGAGTTTTGCCGTTGGATTATATAGACAAATATTGACTGTAGTCCTTTAGTTGGCTGTGTCCACGTAAGCTTATGTATCTCCTTATGGGGAAAAATCCGTTCATTATTTTCAGCGATGCTTGACTGCACAATTCTCTTAGTCTCTCGCCGTTATCATTTATTTCAGGTTCCCCATATTTTCCTACCACGGGATCATTTTCTTCTCTCCCTATTCTCCTGTTAAGATCTCCTATTACAAATATTTCCTTATCTTCCTTAAGCTCTAAGAGGGTATCTTGCAGCTGGTCATAGAACGTATCTTTTGTTTGTATATCTGAATCATTACACGGAGAATACACTCCAACAATTACAATATGTTGTCCATTCTTTTGTATTTCTAACAATATAATTTGTTCGTTTATTTCTCTCCAGCTTTTTATATTATTTTTTAAACTTTTATGTATTGCTACTGAAACTACTCTTTTGGCCCTGGAGTCCTTGTTAACACCGCTGTATCTGTGTACGTATTCTCTTATAATCTCGGTTCCTTTACCCTTCTTTGTTTCTGTGAGTACACATATATCAATTTTCATTTTTTTAGTTCTTTAAAAACTTCTTGTTTGGTCCTTATTCCTTGGACGTTTATAGTGCTTATCCTCATAATCCTTTTTCGGAGCGTTTGTCGTAATTTAGATTCATCCTTATTCCGAGGCGAATTTTCGAAATTTTTAGCGATTTTCTTCGAAAAGAATTTTCCAGAGAATGGGTTGCTGGCCCATCGCTCCAACCCCCAACCTGGAGGGCCAGGAACTGCGTTTTTGGGGTGTACTTCCCCTAGATAGACTGTCTTTCAGGACTGCCGAGATCTATCTTCCCGTTTCAGGTGGTTCATCCGCTTCCATAACCGTTGGAGATCCATATTTGTCTCTCTTCCGCCCTTGGAACCGTTGGCCGGTTATCATCCGTAACCCTGGAAACGGACCCTTACGGGGTGTTGTCAGACGGGTCACCTGACTTCCGGTTTTTTTGAGAGGTGTTACTCCTCTATCACTCCCCAATTTGTCCTGGCTTGTGACAGGCAGAGCCTGGGTCCAGTTCTTGGATCCAGGATGGCTGGGTTAATTAATTGTAACCACAAATAAATCGAGTGGTACGCATACCGCTGTCATTTAAAAAAAACCTTTCTGTTCAGGCTATTGAAAGCAAAACGCGTGAATGCTCCTTTTACAAAGGTTCAATTACACACATAAATTGTAGCTTTAAATATTAATCGTAATTAAATATACGCATTAAGCTTCAAGGATTAAAATAGATTGACTGTATGAGATTAAACTTTATATGTTAATAACAACGGAAAGTACAAATTTAAAATGCCCGAATCTGCTTAAAAGCAGGAAGACCGCCCACTTTTAAAGTAGTATGATATAACACCAAGAATCACTAGCCTCCGACGCCCAAGTCTGCTGTGAACCAAAGGCTGGCCAGGAGTTGCTATACCCGGGGCAGAAAGCGCCGGGGATGCGTCCGTAATTGCAGAAAAGCCATTCACAAACCGCAGGAGCTAGGTAGTACCATTGATTAAATAAGAGTTATTTAATCAATGGTAGTACGTTAGTAGGTGTTGAAAATTAAATCAAACGGCAACCTTACTTCCAAGATTAAATTCTCGGGTAAACACAATTGATTATTATGCGAAGACAATATACAGGCTGGTCCTGAAATAATTGGTACGTGGAGAAAACATTCGAGCGAACCCGAAAAATGGTTTCAGGCTGTAAATCCATATTGATAGTTCCCTATTATATTATTTGCATATGTAAGTAATCGTTTGTTTATCAATGATGTAAAAACCTTGTAAACGGTGTTGAGTAGTGTAATGCCCCGATAATTTCTGCATGCCTCTGGATCACCTTTCTTTTTAATTGTCACTATTATACCTTCTTTCCATTCGTTGGGTATGTGTTCCACTCTCCATATGTGTATTATTATTTGGTATAATATCTTATTTATAGCCTACCTAAACCCTTTACTTAATTTAAAGTCAAATTTTTCGTCAATACCTTATGTGGGTGACACAGTACTTATTTTTTATGGAAAATCCTGGAAAGAAACCAAAAATGAAGTAATTAGCGGATTTAACACAGTTAAAAAATGGCTAGATGGGCGCAAGCTAGATCTTAATATGACTAAAACGAATTACATAGCATTATCCCAAACAGCAGCTAATAGACTTGATTTTATTAGCATAAAAATACCTGATATTCCAATTCCTATTTCTGAAGCTAAGAGTACTAAGTACCTTGGCATAGTAGTAGATTGCCATCTAAAATAGGATCAACATATCAAAAATCTGCAAAGCGCTTTACGCAGAACTTCCCTCGTCGATATTGTGACACTAAATAATTTTAAAAATCAAATTAAGTTAGGAGTACAAATATCTTCACGTTTCTAATAAATTGAATACATTTTCAATTTAAAAAAAAATGTATACCGCTGGGGTTTGAACCCGCCGCATCTGCGGCTCTCCAGAATGCTCGATCCTGGCCGAGGTTCCTCAGAGGATGTAAGTCCGGCGGAATTTCATCTACGCTACCGCGTCTCTTCGGTAAAAGTACGGCGCGCACGTCTCTTGAAGAGCACGGTGTAATGGTTGAAACATTTTTACTCTTTTGAGACATTATCCTTTATCGGTTGAGTCTTATTTTCGGCAAATGTAAAGCCTGACCTATGTGAAAATTATTACTTCCTTTTATTTCAAAATTAACACAAAAATAAACAACATTTTATTTTTAAGGTGCTCACCCTGTATATATTTGTATTAAATTGTACCGGTTTCATGCGATAGATATATAATATGTATGAAAAATATTGCCTTCCTCCGACATATAGTTTTTGAGCTATACTGCCAACAGACAGACAGACAGACGGACAGACAGACAGACAGACAGACAGAGAGACAGACAAACAGACAGACAGACAGACAGAATTGAGAAAACCTCTTTTTCGCCAAAAAGTCGGCATAATATGGGATTATTTTTTGATTTTTGATTTTTCAAAAAAACTTTTTACGCCAATAATTTGTGCTTGCCTAAAAACCTATTTACCTCCTATCATATATACCGCGTGATTTTTACTTATTTAGAAAATGGTTTTTTGAAATTTTCAAAATCCGAAAAGAGCTGTTTTTCGGAAATTAAGTACAATTTTAATGAGATTTTTTATAGTGTGTTATTTTTAGCTAACTAAACAATCTCAAGGCAAGAAAACCCCTAATTTTTTAACTTTAGCTAAAAATTTATTTTTAAATTTTTTAAATATCTTTCAAAATTTCACATATTAAGACTTAACTAGCAGTCCAGTGAGACAAATGTCTCATTTAATAAAACAAAAAAGACCATCCCGGACGGACCAGCGTCCCGCACGGACGGAAATCACGTGATTTCTCGAAAACCGGAAGTGTCACGTGACTGAAATTCGGTTCCTGACCTGACATGACCATTCCAAACATATAACTTTAATAACTTTTTTCTCTATCTCTTACTGTTTGGCTGCTGAAACAGCGTCCCGGACGGACGGACGGACAGACAAGTCTATTATATATATAGATATTAAAATTCACATTTTATTATGTGAAGTCCTTAAAGATTAATGATTGGAAAAATAATATAAATTGTTAAGTACTTTTTTAGATTTTTTATTATTTACGGAAAAGTAGTATGTTTGCATAATTTTTACGTTTTTTTATGCAAGGCGCTTTTTAGGGGAAATATTTTTCAATTCTAATTAATATCTATTTAAATGGCTTTTAGAAACTCTAATGTAGCCCTGTTAATGAAGTACTGTTACAAAAATTCTGTAAAGGTTCTTTTACCAATTGTCTAATTGAGGAGATTTTTCTATGTTCTAATTTTGCAACGTGTTGCATGCAAGATTTTCTGTAATTTTGAGTTATATTAATTTTTATAGTAAATAAAATTACTTAAATCTACAAAGTTGTTCTAAATTTGCGTATTAACACCAGTGTCCGAATATATGCATCATTTTGAAGTTGGAAACGTCAAAATGTAATTATATTAGGTCAAAATTGCAGAAAAGGTTTTTTCTACGACCACCACTAAAAGTAGGCCTTTTAGCGCTAGCTTTTTTCACTAAAAGTGAAGTTTTATAATTTAGCGTGTTAAAAATGAGATTAGCTGTTTACTTTTAGCCCATGTGCTAAAAGTGAAGTGAGGTTGTAAAACTACAATTTCGAACTGAAAGTGAGGTTGTAAAGTTATTCTAGTTACTTCTTGCGTTGGAGGTAAAGTGCTTTTAAATAATTAAAGCGAATAAAGTAAAATGTGTACATTTATAATTACCTTTGATTACTGACTTTGACAGTTACTGGCTGCAGAAACATTCACCTGCGCGTCAAGGCTATCCCTTTATAATGACATAAATTATAACTGTCATAAATGCAAACCTTTGTTAAATCGACATTTATGGATTAATAACAGTAAATTTAAGGCCGTAGAAAAAATATTGCCTGAAAACTCGTGCTAAAAGTGTTTATGCACGAGACATGTTATGACACTCAGTCTTCGGCTTCGTTTCATAATTTCAACTTGTTGCACAAATAGCTATTACATTGGTAGGCACCAGTTAAACAAATTGTGAGTTTTAAATTATTAATTTATTTGTTTTATCAATACTTTTTAGCATGTTAAATCACTTTTTAATTCCAGACTTAGTGTAATTGGTAAATTCCTCGACCCTCAATAATGATGAAATGTAAAATTCAATACTTACTTTATATGTTTATGAATTAGCATTTAGTATTTTCTGGATTTTGAATTTGTAGTCGAGAGTGAACTAATTACACATGCACTTGGACTCAAGGTATGCCCGTTAAGCTACCAGTAAGTCACACGTGTGTGGATATGTTTATGTATAGTTGTATTACTTTACCTCAAAGACCAGTCTTCAGTACTAATTTAATAAACTGTAAAAAAAAATCTGCAGAATTTTAAAAATGTTGCTCTGTCATTTATAGACGATCGACATTTTAGTTTATGGTTTAATGCAACAATTTTGTCATCTTTCAATAATCAGAACCATTATGGCACCATACCATCTAAAGAGGATAATAAATTACTTGTTATTCAATTTAAAGTGTTTTTTTTTTGCTGGGTTTCTTCAGCTTTATTTAACTTTTGTTACAATACGCAATTTTTGGTCAAGTATGCTCCGTTCACATGTTTTTTGCATGAAGTTTTTACAATTTAGCTGTGTAAAATTACTTTGTTGTGTTTAAACTTGATGTAAAAAACGTAAAATGTTCACCGTTGTTATGCCACAAAAATGCTTAGTTTGTGTGCTCGCAATTGCGAAAAGGATAGACCATATTCGGATGCTGTATTACTGAAGACGATAGCACGAAAAATTGATGTTACATATCTTGGCACATAACCGTAATAGGTTAATGCTGTATTTGTATTTAAACCTTTCAAAATCACTGGTACTCTCCAGAGCCAGTACATGTAAAAGAGTACCACCATGTCCGCCATTTTTACTCCGCTGTCATAGACAGGTGCGAGGGAAAAATTTGTGATTGCGCAGTGGAAGGGTGCCTCTATCGTAGAGCTTGCTTCAAGTCAGCTACAGGCCGAGTTATAATTGAGGTCCCCTTTTTATCCTAGTAATGACGAAGAATCGATATTGTGGCAAGTTGCCGTTTAGTGCATTCTTCAAAATCACCATTGTAACAAGATAACTGGTCCCAATTTTTGGCTGCTCAACCTCACGACTTCCGTGGATGCCATCTTCAAGGACCAACCTTATTTTCCGCTTCTCTTTGATGGTCCTCGCCATAAAGGTAACATTCTGCCATTCGGTTTGTAATTGCATGGGTTTATGCTGTGTCGTGAAGTTTGCCCATATACGTCCGTTTCGCCCATTTTAAACTAAGTATAGCTCTTTTTTTGCATTTTATGCTCTATTTTATGGCAAAATTATTACATTATTAGCCTTCTCAAGGCGTTACTCTTGCTTATCGTTCAATAATATTTACTACTCTACTATTGGCTGGATTTAATAAATACAATGCAATAGTTAGATAGTTAGATGATTTTTGAGGCTTTCACGGCTATTGTCATTAAGTAACAAACGACTTCCGGGATTGGACCGTGTCATGATTGAGATCGAAGAACTCAACGTTTCGCCCACTTTCGTAAGGGGCTTCATCAGGAGGAAAAAAGCAAAAGAGCACGGTAACTCAACGTGTTAACCACGCCAGAGGCGAAACTCTTTGCAAAGGGAAGGGACAGAAGAGCACGGTAACTCAACGTGTGAACCACGTCAGAGGCGAAACTCGACTGACTATCGGAAGAAGAAAAGCGATCTCAATCATGACACGGTCCTATCCCGGAAGTAGTTTGTTACTTAGTTAGATAGCTAGTTTGTAACTACGATGACGTCTTCTAGGATTGAGAGGTAATTTTAACGTGTTCATGTTATTACATGTTACTTGGTTTTTGCTTTATTCAATAGATAACTCTTAAAGTTGCCATCTTGTTTTTCTGTGTACTTGGTAGTATTTTTTTGTGACAGTGGCTGATCGCAGACACAATGAGAACTAACCAAAGTAAGTTCCCATTGGTAAGGACTGGTTACAGATCGTCCCCTAGAACTATTGTTACAATACCGCTCCCTGCTTCAAGTTCTAGAGGGATTAAGGCGGATTGAGAAATAACTTGTGGCGCTCTAGGTGAATAACACCTTGTATTTAATTCGCTACGCCTTAGCGTATCATATGCCAGTTGTTGGGGAGCAAAAAGTAACACAATTCGGAAATAATTCATGATAAAGGTTTTATCGCTTTAATCACTTAAGTTATCTCCTATTATTACTATCCTAGGTTTTCCCCCTCGGCAAAGGTCAGCGTCGGCTTCTAGGGGCGAAAACGTGACTTAAAATTTGAAATTTTTCGGTTTTTCGAAGATAACTCAGTGAAAACACAATAAATCAAAAAAGTGGTTTATATAAAAGTTGTAGAGCGTTAAATTCTGGGTAAAATGAGTACTAATATGATATATCTTGTTCCAGCTATACCTGTACGGGGTTTTCTCAAAGTGGAGCTATTTTGTTTTTGCACAAAAAATGCAGAAATGGGGTAAGAATGCTTTCTCACACAAGAAATATTACTACAATGATAATCAAATAGGTTTATTAGTAACAGCAATAAATTCATAAATGTGATAATTTTTCTAATTGCCTAAAATTTATAAGTCCTTTGTGGTCAAAGGAAGCTTTTCTTCCTCTCTAAAATTCCATTCTTATAATGGATTATATGTGACATAAAATGCTGTTAAAAGAAATCAACTATTAATAAATCTTTGTTTTATTGTTTCAGATTAAAAGAAAAAAATTTTTTTTTTACAAAAACATAATAAAATAAAAATAACGCGTTGAAAAATGCGCACTATCTCACAATTGTTTTCTCCTGTAATGATTGTACATTGAAAGGTTAAAAATAAAATTTCTAAAGGAAAATAAATTTTTAGTGGAAGAGATGATTGTAGTTTCATTTGATTCTAAGGAAGGGGTATATTTTTTTGTTAGACCACCTGCTTCTATGTGCAGCGAATCAGAACCCCTTCCCCCACTCTTCTTCCTCCCCTTTGTTTACCCTCTGTTGTTGCCTCCCTTCCCACGATGAGTTGAGGGAATTCTTTGAATTTTGAGTTGGCACCCTATTCATTGCCACTTTTTAATGAAACTGGTATTAGGAAGTCTCCTAAGTCAGTGTTTTATGATTTGTTCGCTCCAATAACTGACAGTGTCAACCTTCTTGGTGCAGCCTATATTATTGATGGAGGATTCCTCCTGCATCGTGTTACTTGGAAGAATGGTGAAAAGTTTGAAGCAATTATCAACAAATACGTTGAATACATAAAGAACCATTATAGCAGCTATTTTTGTTTTTGACGCGTGCCCAAAAGATTTACCTGCGAAAAACAGCAAGTCAGCAGAACGCCTACAGCGTCCTTAGCGACACACAGCCACAGCATCAGAGGTCCTGTGCAACAAGTGGATGACTGCGACAATGACTAAGGAGCAGTTCTTCTCCAACGATCGGAACAAAGGAAGGTTTATAGCCATGCTAACCGAGAAGTTTGAAGACGAGGGCTTTTTGGTAAAGCAAGCCAAGGAAGATGCACACCACTTGATCATCACGACTGCTATAAAAGCTACACAAAAGCATGAATGCACTATTCTTGTCGGCGAAGACACAGATCTCCTTATCATGCTCACAGTATTAGCTTCGCCATAAACCAAAAATTTCTTCATGAAACCCGGAAAAGGGAAGGTACGAATGAGCATATTCTCAGTTAACAGTTTCCGACATTTAGAAAAAGTGAAAAACGCTCTCCTATTTCTTCACGCCTTTAGTGGTTGTGATACCACTTCATCACTTTATAGGCAAGGAAAGAAGACGTTTGTCAGGCTGACTGTGCAAAATGAGCATCTCTCGAAAGTGAGTGATGTCTTTATGGGCAAAGACGCCAACCCGGAAATTGATGTTGATGCCGGGAAAAGTTCTTAAGAGCACTCCATGGAGGTAAAACAGGTGATACCTTGAATGAGTGACGTTCCCACCTATTTGCAAAATCTTTAATAAAAACGAACTTCAATCTGGCTTCCCTACCCCCAACGCTCGAAGCAACCCGCCAACACTGCTTCAGGGTGTACCTGCAGGTAGAGATGCGGTTAGCAAACAACCAAGTATGGCCTGGCTCCTGTTCTCACTACCTTGGAACCTGCTCCACAGTAACTTTTGTTAAAGATATCCTGCAAATGCACCAAAGGGTGCAAAGCTGCTTATAGTTGTAGAAAAGCAGGAATAAAATGTTCTGCAATTTATACAAATTGTAAAGGGAATTCATGCACTAATGCTCCTACTACCAAAGTAGATGTGGACGACACTGTTGGAGACGATGATGAGCTCAATGAGCAGAAGACAACGACCCAATCGAGGATGGTGAACAAGAAAGCGAACCAACATTTCCCTCAAAATGTGCGCGTTGAATCATACAGGGTGTAACACGATAGGTGTTACAAAGTTCAGTTTTTTTGTTATTATTTTATTGTATAATAAAATTATTTTATTGTAGCAACGTTTCCTGTGTCAAAAATCATTCTTATTCCACTTCTGCATTATTTTTGGAAAAGAATAACCTTTTTTTATTAATGTTATAGCCTTTCGTAAAAAAAATTTAAAAAGTTTACCTGAAAAACCATAACATTAATCAACAAAGGTATCCTTTGCAGGTATAATTTTTAAGAACGGAATCAATAAACGAAACCGTTATTACTCAAAAGAACATTTTTTGGTAAGTTCACAAAATGGTATAGTATAGGTATAGCTGAATCAAAATGTATCATATTGGTACTCATTTCACGCAGAATTTAACGCTCTACAACTTTTATATGAACCACTTTTTAATTTATTGGGTTTTCTCAGAGTTATTTTCGACAAACCGAAAAAAGCCCAAATTTTAGGTCACGTTTTCGCTTCTACGAGGGTTGCTATTTATGTATTGAGAATGAATAACAAAAACAATGATTGGGGTGTAGAAACTTCTTTATTGTTTTTCAAAATACTCTTCTTTAAGATTTACACATTTTTCCATTCGATTACACGAATTGGTATAGCAGTTTTTGCACTCCGAAGTAGGTAACCCCAAAACATGGTTTTTGAATGAATTAACAACTTCTTGTGGCGTCGAAAAGCGTTGTTCACGTAGTTTTTTTTTCACTTGAGGGAACAAATAGAAATCATTGGGTGCCAAATCAAGGCTGTATGGCGGATGACCCATCAATTCGACGTTTTGAGTGCTCAAATAACCGGTTGTTAGAGCCGATGTGTGTGAGCTCGCATTGTCGTGATGGAAAATGATCCTTCGTCGGCGCTTCGTTTTCCTTATTTCACTGACGATTTCTGGCGAACAAATGGTTGTGTACCATTCAGAATTGACCGTTCTACGTTTGCTCTAAAGGCCCGGCTGCCACATGACCATTTATACCGAAGAAACAGGCCACCATTTGTTTCAAAGTGCTGCTACACGAACAACTTTTGTTGGATTTCGCTCATCTTAGAAGACTCATACAGTTGACTGCTGTTTAGTTTCGGGTTCATAACAATAAATCTAAGATTCATCACCTGTGTATATGTTATACACTGCATTTGATGCACCGCGGTTGTATTTTTTCATCATTTCCTTGCACCAATTCACACGACTCTTTTTTTTATCGATTGTTAAATTGTGCGAAATCCATCACGAACAAATCTTTTTGACAGCTAAATGTTCATGCAATATCTTATGTATGTTTGTCATACTAATGCCCAGGGATGCCTCAATCTCACGATAGGTCACATAACGATCTTACATTATCAGTTCGCACACAGCATCAATGTTTTCTGGCACAACGACCGATTTTGGACGACCTTCTTTAACTTCGTCTGCCAGCGAAGTACGTCCACGATTGAATTCACTAAACCATCGATATATTGTGGCCTTGGATGGTGCTTCATCACCAAAAGTCGAAATAAGTTGATCGGCACACTATTGTTGAGATAATCCACGTCGAAAATCGTAAAAAATCATCGCACGAAAATGTTCACGATTCAAATCCATTTTTTGGCCGAGATAAACTTTTGAAGTCAGTGATAACAATACAAACAGCGTCTGTATAACAACGTTCTGAGTACGTATATTGTCAATGGTAATACCACAAGCAGTGGATATATTTTTGACAAATATTTTGTCGTTTCCATGTAAATTATTGCGTTTAAATTTCACGATACAAAATCACATCAAAAATGTCACGAGCCGAAGGCGAGTGACATTTAAATGTGATTTTGTTGAGTGAAATTTGCCATAATTTCTATGGAAATGGCAAAATATTTAAAAAATATATCTCCACTTCGAGTGGTATTTGGAACGACTATTTAACAATATTAATACATAACGATTAACTTTATTGAAAAATAATCCAAAAATTAATATAATTATTCATTCTCAATTAAATTCAGCGGAATACTTCCAAAACACAGCATTTTAAAATTTTTAAAACAAGCCACACAGTTTGTTGACCCCTGTGAAGTTAGCACCACAACTTCAAAAAATGTTATTTTTTTCAAGAGTTCCCGTTGCACCCCAAAGAGTTCTAGAGTTCCTTGCTATTTTTAAAAAATAGTTCTATGTATTTAAGAGAAAAAAATGTGGATCGAAAATTTGGGGTGCTAACTTCACATTTTCATCGGACAAATACCACTATAACTCTTTTTCAGTCATACTTACTGAAAAATGTCATTACACTTTTCGATAGAAGTCGTCGGGGTGCTACTATAACTCTAACAAAAAAAAAAGATTTTCAAAAAAAATTTTTTTTATTAACCAGAAAAAAATATCTTTTTAATTTTTTAAAGTTCCGATAGTTCTAATGGGAGTTCTAGTAGCATTCCGGCGAGTTCCATCGATAACTCTAATAACATTTTTTGATAGAACCGGAAGTAAAGAAGTTACGCCCATTTTTGTGTTAGTATTTTTACAAAACGACGAAGTCCTGAAAGCAATTTTTTAAAAGTTCCGGTAGTTCTAATAGGAGTTGTAGTAGCACCCCGGCGAGTTCTATCGATAATTCTAATAACATTTTTGATAAGATTCGAAGTAAAAAAGTTACGTTAATTTTTATGTTAGCACTTTTACAAAACGACACAAGACCTGGAAGTAATTTTTTACAGTTCCGGTAGTTTTAATAGGAGTTCTAGTAGCATCCGGGCGGGTTCTATCGATAACTTTAATAACATTTTTTGATAAGACTCGAAGTAAAAAAGTTACGTTTATTTTTATGTTAGCACCTTTACAAAACGATCCAAGACCTGGAAGTAATTTTTAACAGTTCCGGTAATTTTAATAGGAGTTCTAGTAGCACCCGGACGAGTTCTATCGATAACTCCAATAACATTTTTTGATAAAACTCGAAGTAAAAAAGTTACGTTTATTTTATGTTAGCACTATTACAAAACGACCTAAGACCTGGAAGTTATTTTTTACAGTTTCGATAGTTCTAATAAGAGTTCTATGAACACTCCGGCGAGTTCTATCGATAACTCTAATAACATTTTTTGATAGGACCGGAAGTAAAGAAGTTACGCGTATTTCTGTGTTAGCCCTTTTACAAAACGACCAAGACCTGGAAGTAATACCCATAACCTTTTCAATTCCAGTTCTATGAAAAAAAGTCCTTCGAGTTTGCCATAGAACACGCCAAAGTCCCACAAGAACTTCCGAAGAAATTTTAAGAAATTGCTTCTAGGATCTAGTCGTTTTGTAAAAGTTTTAGCACAAAAATGCGCGTAACTCTTTACTTCCAGTCTTATAAAAAATGTTATTAGAGTTATCGATAGAACTCGTCCGGGTGCTACTAGAAATCTTATTAGAACTACCAAAACTGTAAAAAATTACTTCCAGGTCTTGGGTCGTTTTGTAATAGTGCTAACATAAAATAAAGGTAACTTTTTTACTTCGAGTCTTATCAAAAAATGTTATTGGAGTTATCGATAGAACTCGTCCGGGTGCTACCTAAAATTCCTATTAAAACTACCGGAACTGTTAAAAATTACTTCCAGGTCTTGGGTCGTTTTTGTAAAGGTGCTAACATAAAAATAAAGGTAACTTTTTTACTTCGAGTCTTATCAAAAAAATGTTATTAGAGTTATTGATAGAACTCGTCCGGGTGTTACTAGAACTTCTATTAAAACTATTGGAACTGTAAAAAATTACTTCCAGGTCTTTGGTCGTTTTGCAAAAGTGCTGACAAAAATAAACGTAACTTTTTTACTTCGAGTCTTATCAAAAAAATGTTATTAGAATTACGATAGAACTCGCCGGGGTGCTACTACAACTTCCATTAGAACTACCGAAACTTTTAAAAAATTGCATTCAGGACTTCGCCGTTTTGTAAAAATACTAACACAAAAATCGGCGTAACTTCTTTACTTCCGGTTCTATCAAAAATGTTATTAGAGTTATCAATGGAACTCGCCGGAGTGCTACTAGAACTCCCATTAGAACTATCGGAACTTTAAAAAATTAAAAAGATATTTTTTTCTGGTTAATGAAAAAAATTTTTTTTGAAAATCTTTTTTTTTTGTTAGAGTTCTAGTAGCACCCCGACGAGTTCTATCGAAAAGTGTAATGACATTTTTCAGTAAGTATGACTGAAAAAGAGCTATAGTGGTATTTGTCCGATGAAAATGTGAAGTTAGCACCCCACATTTTCGATCCACATTTTTTTCTCTTAAATACATAGAACTATTTTTAAAAATAGCAAGGAACTCTAGAACTCTTTGGGGTGCAACGGGAACTCTTGAAAAAAATAACATTTTTTGAAGTTGTGGTGCTAACTTCACAGGGGTAGTTTGTTGGGGTTTAGTGTTACCTAACCTAGCGATATCACTAAGGACAGAACATCGTTGCTAAGCGATACTTCGCAACAAGGCTATTTATTTTTGAGTACGTACATTGTTTTGTGAATATTTTGCATGGTGCCCAATATTCAGTGATATACTGCTGTTATTGGTTGAAAAAAGCAAATGTCTGCAATGTGATTGGCTTATATGTTATAGTGTTGAATAGTCAAAAATATCAAATTTTACGATGGCGCAGTCGAATCGCACCTAGCAACACCAGTGTTGCCAATTCTCAATACATACGTAGCAACCCTCGTAGGAGCCGACGCTCACCTCCGCGGAGGGGGAAAACCTAGGATAGTTATATTGGGCCATAACTTAAGAGATTAAAACGATAAAACCTTTACCATGAATTACTTCCGAATTGAATTACCCTGCAACTGGCTTATCATCCCACCACCTTGTCCCGATTGTATCTAGCCGAGCAGTCTTTTGTTACATAACTCTGGGTGCATAGCTTTTCAAGTAATCAAAACATGCGATTTGACACCCTTTGAGGGAATTTTATCCTTTTCATTTTAGTTAAGCGACACCCTAGTTTTACTATGTTACAAGATAGAGAGTAGCAAGGCTACACACAACACGTACACACACACATGACTTGGAGGTAGCACAACGGGCCCACCTTGAGGTGAAAGTGCGTGCGAACTCCAAACATCCCCATTTGAGTTTTCATTAATTGTTCTTTTGTTCAAGGAAAATTATGTCTTACTAGACACATCTTAAAAATACAATTATATGGGTAATATAGTACCGGGTGTCTTAAAATGAATTACATCTAGTATGCTTTGAATTTCCCATAATGCAATCTAAAATTTTACTTGAAATTGGCAAGACTGTAAGTCTAGTCAAATTCGAGGTAAGTAGGTTAGGTTTTGCGCCAGTCTGTGTCAAAAGTAGTGATGTAAAAAAACGCGTTTTTTTTAAATCGAATAAAAAACCTAGAAAAAAACAGAAAAAAACTGTTTTTTTTGTTTTTTTTTGTTTTTTATTCATTTTTGTAATTGGCAGCATGTTTTGGTAGGTACCCACCCCTATTGGAAGTTGCTTTAAGCTGGACCCAGCTCTGAAACTGTCGACCTGATCTACGAATCAAGTTACGTTAGCGATTCATCAGACAGTGACATGGGCGACGTAAACTGCATGGATACTGACTCCGAGTCAGTTGAGGAGTCAGCCATGTCTGTTAGAGAGTAATTTCTGCATTATTATAATTTCTACAGGGCGTTAGGGAAGTCGACGGAAAAATTTCTAGGGGTGAATCCTTGATGATTTAACTCAACTTACCTATATACAAAGTTGCTTAGTTTAGCCGCTAGAGGGCTTTAAAAATCATATAAATAAAGGAGAACGATCCAAACGTGTGTGTCACGACAATTACAGACGCGATGTCCCCCATTTGCGTTTGCATTCATTTCGCCGTCACCTCGATTTCGTGACCGGGGCGGAGCCCCGAGCGCCCCTTGGAGAGGGGCAGAGCCCCGAAGACCTCCTTGAAAAGGGGCGGAGCTTTGGGGGATTCCTTGGAGAGGAGCGGAGCCCCGATGGCCCCCTTGGAGAGGGGCGGGGCCCCGATAGCCCCCTTGGAGAGGGGCGAAGCCCTGAGGGCCCCCTTAGAGAGGGGTGGAGCCCCGAGCGCCCCTTGGAGAGGGACGAAGCCCCAAGGGCCCCCTTGGAGAGGGGCGGAGCCCCGAGGGCCCCCTTGGATAGGGGCGGAGCCCCGAGGGCCCCCTTGGAGAGGGGCGGAGCCGCGATGGCCCCTTGGAGAGGTACGGAGCCCCAAGGGCCCCCTTGGATAGGGGCGGAGCCCCGAGGGCCCCATTGGAGAGGGGCGGAGCCGCGATGGCCCCTTGGAGAGGTACGGAGCCCCAAGGGCCCCCTTGGAGAGGGGCGAAAACCCGATGGCCCCTTGGAGAGGGGCGGAGCCCCAAGGGCCCCCTTGGAGAGAGGCGGCGCCCCGTGAGTCCCCTTGGAGAGGGGCGGATGCCCGAGGGCCCCATTAGAGAGGGACGGAACCCCGTGAGCTTTCTTGGAGAGGGGCGCATCCCCGAGGGCCCCATTTTAAGCAATTATTCTCTCTTCAAATGATAACAGATCTCCTTTAGATGGTTAACATGAATTAAAACTTGCACGGGTGTTTATCTACAAATAACTCCAGTTTTATCAAAAAAACTGTTTTAAAACGGTGATACTGAAACTAACAATAATGGTTTTCAGTTGAAAACGTCTGAAATAGGTATTACTGAAATATGACTACAAATACCTGTGTCACGGCTTTTTGGATCAGCGTGCTTGCCGGCTCTAATAGCCGGCAGGCACGCTGATCTAGAAGGCCGTGACCTGTGTAAACTGCAGGAGTCGTCTGTACCGCATTCACTCCATTTGTTACACTGTGACAGGATTTTCATGTGCATTTTTTTAACTGTGTCAGTGACATTTAGTAACAAAATATTACTAAAGTCAAAATTATTGCTTGGTTAAAATTTATTTTGCATTCGTACTTACTTTATTTTTGTGTATAAAATAACACAAGTGTAATTCAATGATGATACAATATTTATTTTGATGCTTAGGCCGTGTTTAGTAACTGAGCTACTTTAGATAATTTATAAAATGTCAATGTCTTATTTTGACATTAGTAACTTTTTGTAACTAAATATGCGTACACTGCTAAAAATATTCAATTGGTGTTTAGCAGCGGTTTTTCAAATTTGGCATCTCGAGGCACATACGATGGCGTGCTGATCGTAAGGGACTTTTTTGACGTGGTTTTTTTAGATCATGTCGACAATTAGTAGTGCGATGGCTCCTCTTGGAGCCTTTCAACGGTTAGGTGAAAGCATTGAGCTTCCACTTCACCACGTGAACGTTTCTCTTGGTTTAGAGGACGGATATTTCCCTATTTCTTCCTCCACAAAAGAACCCTCTGCTTCGTTTCATGCGAAATGTTGTGTTTTCTGAGATTGTGTAACAAGTGTGTAACAGAACGGAAAGGCCCTACGTAATAGGCCTAAAAATGGTGGTAAATTGAATAGGATAGACCGCGCAATAGCGCGCGCAGCCCCGTTTATTATTAATAATAATAATGGTGAGGCACTAACACCCCATGAAGGAGCTTGGCCTGCAAGGCGGAAGGTCAGAGCTTCCATATTCTCGCTCTCACACCCGGCTGTCGCGTGTCAAATTCATGACACGTGGTGATGTGGTGAGCATCACGCATTAGACAACCGCATTATTACCCATTATTCCTTCAAACGCAGGTCCCCAATTATTTAAAGCGACTAGCTTTTTTAAATGTTTTAACCCCCTGTATAATCACTACCAATTTTTTTTCTGGACAGTTCCTTTAATTTAGAAGCTATTCACTCTCTTAAAAAATTTTAGTTGGGTAAACGGTTTAGCCACAAAAAAATATTTTCTAAATCCCTACAAGCCTGAATCAGTAATTTTAACTTAACACTAGGCTTGTAGGGATTTAGAAAATATTTTTTGTGGCTAAACCGTTTACCCAACTAAATTTTTTTAAGAGAGGAAATAGCTTATAAATCAAAGTAGCTATCCATAAAAAACATGATGGATAATTAATTGTGACAAAGTTTTTAAACACCCTGTAATTTTTGAAATTAGGGTTTATGCCACAAAATGCTTAAGTTTACTGGTAAAAACGCATGGCCAAAAAATGAATAAAATCCATCAACGATTTTTCGACTTATTTGAAAAATTAAAAAAAACTAATCATCTTTAAAGCCCTCTAGCGGCTAAACTAAGCAACTTTGTATATAGGTAAGTTGAGTTAAATCATCACATTTTGGGCCAAGGATTCACCCCTAGAAATTTTTCAGTCGACTTCCCTAACACCCTGTATATCCACTTTGGCTATGTTTCTATTTTTCTTTAGAAATATTTGCTTTTTTTGGTTATTATAAATTCTATAATTCACTTTACCTACGAAATGTATTATTTTTATTTAAAAATATCTGTTTTTTGTTTTTCCAAACAAATTACTTGTTGTTATTCACTACACTTTAATTCTGAAAAAAAACGCATTTAAATAAAAAACCAGACCGCTTGGTTTTTTTTACAAAAAAAACAGGTTTTTTTTAAAAAAAACGAACGGTTTTTTTTTAGGTTGCATCACTATACACAGGCCTCCACCTATATACGTGGCAAACATCACTCCACTGTTAAAAATCCTTAATTCTCATTTAAGTAAAGACGAATATCAATAGCAGGCCATGTCTGGAGGCACCATTAAACTCCTACTCAAAACAGTTGAAAAATACAAGTTAATAAAAAAGATACTGGATGATCATAAAGTTATCCGGCACACCTTCATATTGCCTGAAGATAGGCCATTTCGAGTTGTAATTAGAAACCTACATCATACCACTGACAAAGACGAATTAATAGAAGCACTAGTGAGCTATGGGCACCAAGTGAAAGACGCCATCCCTGTTAAACACCGCACTAAAAAGAAACCGCAAAATGTATTCTTTATTGACCTAAAACAGCAAGATAATAATAAAAAAGTATATAAAATCGAAACTTTGCTAAATGCTATCGTGAAAGTTGAGCCCCCCCACCAAAGGAGGGAAATAGCTCAGTGCAAAAGATGTCAGTGTTACGGGCACACGCAGAACTACTGCACTCGACCGTATCGTTCTGTAAATTGGGCAGGGAGTCATGATTACAGAACAGGCAGCAAAGCTAAATGTGTATTATGCTCGGGAGAACACCCTGCAAACTATAGAGGATGCAGAGTATATAAACAAATCAAAAATAGAAGATCACCTCTCAGCCCCTTTCCAGCTGTCACTTCCAATTAAACCTTTCTCTCTCGTAGAAGTTGAAACAATGATCGCTTCAAGAACAAACTGTAAAAACTCCCCAGGCTACGACTTAATCACTGGGCGTATACTGACGGAGCTGCCCCCTAAAGCACTCAGGAATAATGCTAATTTTTAATAGCATTTTACGGACAGAAATTTTTCCAGTTCAGTGGAAAGTTGCCCAAGTGGTACTTATCCTGAAGCCTGGCAAACCGTTAAACGATCCAACTTCTTATAGACCAATCAGTTTGCTACCACGGCTCTCCAAGCTCTTCGAACGACTATTCCTCAAAAGACTCTCTCCAATCCTCGAAGATGAAAAGCTCGTTCCTGTTTACCAGTTCGGCTTTCGGAGTGCACATTCCAGAATTGAGCAGATACATAGAGTAGTAGACAACATAAATACTGCCTTTGAAGATAAGAAGTACTGCTCCGCAGTCTTTCTCGACGTTAAGACAGGCCTTTGATAAGGTCTGGCATAGGGGCCTGTTGTTCAAATTAAAACGGGCTATTCCACACCCTTATTACAGCATCCTGAAATCTTATTTAGAAGAAAGATCATTCCAAGTGAAGTTTAGAGAAGCTGTCTCGGAACTACATAATATTAAATCTGGAGTCCCCCAGGGAAGCGTCCTGGGGCTGGTTTTATACGTTTTGTACACTCAACTGTGTTAAAAATGGTCAGTTTTGATACGATCACAGAAAAAAAGTATTGTAGTTTTATTAAGCATAAAATTGTGTAACATTTTCTCTCCTCACCTTTCTCAATTATATAGCAAAGTAATGAAAAGATAATAAAAAAAAAATATGTAGTTGTTTTCACAAATCTGGTAGGTAGCTTATTATAAAAAATCTGATGTGATACACGCACACAACTTTCTTTTACAGTGATTTTATAATTAGCCAAAAATTTGATTTTAAATTTTTAAACATTTGTCAAAAATTTTCAAAAATTACAAATTCTACAAAAACGGTACAAAATAGAGCGTTAGTAAAAGAGACAAATTTTCTCTAGAATTTTAAGCTGAATTCAAAAATGTAATAATATACCGGGTGTTCTATTTAAAATAGGAGTTAATAAAAAAATTGAAAAAAAACAAAAGAAACCAATTTTAGAAGTATTCAACTGGAAAATCATCTATCTCCCATCAATCTACATTAAAAATGTAATAAGAATGTGAAGTTTGAAAAAAATCGTTAGAGCTGTTTTTGAAAAAATCGAAAACATTGAAAAATCACAAGAGTAAACACCTACTTCCGGTTATGCAATTTTCTTCAAAAGCTTGCAGTCGCATCTACATAGTACACAAAACTTAAATATGAAGTTTCAACGCCATACCTCTTCATTTTTCAGATATTCTGTTCACAGACACACAGACAGACCAATGTAAAAAAAATATGTTTATTCGCAACCATATATGTAATGTAAACATTCCTGACCTCATTTGAGTGGGGAAAGTCGTACATTTCAGCCCGCTACTTCCCGCTCAAGTGCGGGAAGTACATTCCCGACCGCTGAGTAGGTAGGGACACTGGGAATCTCGTTGATCCATTCATGCGCGTCACAACCTGTCGTATAATAATATAATAATTTTTCTAATTATTGTTTAGAATAAAGTGGTTGCGAATAAAATAGTATACAAACCTCGACAGGAAGTTTCCTTAGTCTCGAGATAATAGCTGATTTCGACGCTTCGCGTCTCAATCAGCTAACTAATCTCTCGACAGTAATGAAACACTTCCCATCTCGGGCTGTAATATACTATTTTTGGGTTCAGGGGACTCTAAAACGTGAAGATCTGTTGAAAACTCAATTTCGAATTTTTTGGGGTGAATCCAATACTTCCTTTATTGTAAAAGGAAGTAAAAACAAAAGCTCTGGTAAATCAACTTTATAAAACTGCAGCTCTTCCTCTACCAGATATAGCTTCCAATATCTCTACAGGGTGTTAGAGAAGTCGACCGAAAAATTTCTAGGGGTGAATCCTTGGCCCAAAGTATGATGATTTAACTCAACTTATCTTTATACAAAGTTGCTTAGTTTAGCCGCCAGAGGGCTTTAAAAATTATTAGCTTTTTCTAATTTTTTCAAATAAGTCGAAAAATCTTTGATAGATCTTATTCATTTTTTGGCCATACGTTTTTACCAGTAAACTACAGCTTTTTGTGGAATAAACCCTAATTTCAAAAATTTCAGGGTGTTTAAAAACGTTAATTTAGAAGCTATTTCCTCTATTACAAAATTTTAGTTGAGTAAACGGTTTAGCCATAAACAAATATGTTCTAAATTCCTACAAGCCTGAACTTGTAATTGTAACTTCACACTAGACTTGTAGGGATTTAGAAAATATTTTTTGTGGCTAAACCGTTTACTCAACTAAAATTTTGTAAGAGAGGGTATAGCCGTATAGCTTCTAAATTAAAGTAACTATCCAGAAAAAAAATTGTAGCGATTATAGAGGGAGTTAAAACCAGGGCTGTAGAGTCGGAGTCGGAGTCGAGGAGTCGGAACTTTTAGGGTGGTGTCGGAGTCCGTATATATTACGCGACTCCGACTCCCACTTATCAAAAAAAGTTTTTTTCTATAACCATTTAAAAATGAACAACTTTCGTCACGTTTTACCCCAACCGAAAACGCCAGTTCCGGGACCAGTGATAGAATATCCATAACGTTAACTTTCGTCTCTAGTGACGAAAGTAAGTGGTCTGCAATTTCAGATATTAAATGCCATTCTTCCATATCCAATTGTAATTTAATTTGATAAAGCACAATGGAAAACATGATTTTAGCACAAAAACGTGTAAATTTACTTGTATAACGCAATAAATGCAAAATACAGTTATAAAAATTATCACGAAATTGGCAAGACGTCTCATCAAGTAGCCTTGTTCTCGGACGGTAGTGTTTTAGTGCAGTAGTAGTGAACCATGGTTATAGAAAAAGTATAGTGTTTTACTCGTCGAAAAGCATTTTCTGCAACTTGAGAACATTATCAAACTCGGCTACGCCTCGTTTGATAAACTGTTCTCTCGTTTGCAGAAAATGCTACTTTCGTCACTCGTTAAACAATATACTATTAATAACGCCAAAAGCTATTAAACTATTTGAACGACTGTAGTACTGACCATTTGAAGACAGACTCAGGGTTAATAAAAATCGATTTTTCTTTATTTACGTTAGTTTACGAAAATGTACGTGCACTATAATATGTTAATTCGCAGATCCACGAGTGTGTAGTATGTTCTAGAATCAGTGTGATCACCGCTTGTAAATTTAAATTCGTACCAAACTATTTTAAAAATGCCGACTTTGTCCTTGTACAGCGTAGTAGACTATATCTTACCAATAATTGTTTTATGCGATTAACAATAAAACAAGCATAGTACGTATTATTACTATTATTAGTATTACGTCTAATTTCTAACTTTCATAGTGCACCTTATTTTTATGTTTTAACTGTTTCAAGATGTATTTTAAAAGTTAAACCAGTTTCAGTATTTTGTTATATTCTTACTGTTCAGGGTGTTTTTGTTTAATTGGCAATATTTGAAGGGCACTACTTTGGAGTATTTGTTTTGTTGATTTACCAAAATATAAAAAATATTATTTAAATCAATGATTTTGATAATTAAATTCCTCCATTAAATTCATTATTTTAATCAAATAATTTAAATCTGCTCAACCCTGCTCAGACGTCAGACTATTTGAATTTCCTATGACTCAGTAAACTTGTATTATGTAGGCAGGTAGTAAATGACCCCCTAAGAAAATAATCTACTACAGAATGTAGTTAGTACTGTTAGTTTAGTAGGCAGGTAAGAAACTGTCTTGTTATAACAATGGCAAATGTATTCTTTTCCGCATTTACGTTTGGAATCCCCTCTGTGTATTTGTACGTGAAATCAGTACGTTGCTGGAAACCGTGAATGCAATATTTGTAAATATGAAATTTATTATAATCAACCACATTCCGTAAAACTTCTGAAATTCGTTATGAGTCGGTAAAGTTTATCAGGTAGATGAAAAGGAATGGGGGGGGGGGGGGTATCAACATTCTAGTACTGTCGGGGTCGGAGTCGGATTCAGGATTCAAACTACTAAAATATCAGGAGTCGGATTTTTTGTGACCAACTCCACAGCCCTGGTTAAAACACTTAAAAAAGCTAATAATCCCTCTAGCGGCTAAACTAAGCAACTTTGTATACAGGCAAGTTGAGTTAAATCATCATATTTTGGGCCAAGAATTCACCCCTACAAATTTTTCGGTCGACTTCCCTAACACCCTGTATATTGACAAAAAGATAGTTCGTATTCGTATACTCCAAGAAGCTTATGGAAAAAAAATTGCACTAAGGTGCGGTTCAAGCGTTTACAACCTTTAGTAGCTCAATCAGATAAGAGTACATCAACCGCTAACGCGTAATGCACCAAATATGATTGAAATGCCGAAACAACTGTTTTTTGCTTCTGCATTTTATCCAAACTCGTATTTAGCGCAACCCCCAAGTGCGAAATTATGTTTATAGAAATTCATTCCACTGCCCCCAATCAGTTTAAACAATTAACAGTTTTAATTTTCTCTGAGATTATTATTAATTTGACGTATAGTTTATTGTTCAAAGTTGTTCTGTTTGATGTCTTCCAACTACCCTTAAATTTAATGACCATACTTACGAATCACTGTATATAAACCAGTGCCGTCTGCACAAAAGTTCTACAGGAGAATAATAGATGTGTTCGTAGACAAAAATATTACTCTGTAGCAGGGCCGTAACTAGGCAAACTTTTATTGTAGGCAAGCCAACGGTTTTGCGCCCCTCAGTACAAAAACGATATATGTGACAAAAAATACTAATGATACTGTATGACTTCTACATTTATCTCCGGAACAAACAGGTAGGTATTCAAAAATAATCCAACGTTTTTTATTAACATTTTAAAAATAAACAACTAAATGTTAAAATAAGAAAATACAACACAAATAAACGGAGAACAGCAAACAAGATTAGAAAACATAATTCCAATTTAAAAAAAAGTACATATTATGTAGTCAGCAGAACATTTTACAAATCCCTATATATAAACATATGGTGCACCCAAAACGTCACTGCGTCATTTATAGCGCAACGATAAGCATATGCATTTATCCGCGAACGCGGGTTCAAATCCCACTGACTGCAATGTTTTTTTTTTTAAATTTCTGTATATTTAGCAGCATTAACGTATTTTTTCCCCAAAGAATTTTGAAAACTTCCAACCATAATTCGATCTAACAAGTTGTTTTTCTTGCACCGCGCTTTCTGCATTAAAGACGTTGAAAACACTTTTTTTTGTAACTTTTTTATTTTAAAAATGCAAAAATTATTAAAACCACCAATTTGCTGCGTTCAAAAGCTAGTAACGACAGCAAAACAATACAATAAGGTTCTGTATTCGCAACCATACTGTCACACTGTATTGTAATAATCAATATATTTACTACGTAAAGCTTTCTTTGTCGGCACGTTTATACTACGCCTTGCATTAGGCCAATTTCGATAATTCTTTTTTTTATAAAAGCTACTATCGTGTAGCGTCGCAGAAGTGTTTTAAATTGAACAAATTCTACCGGGAAAGTGATTGTAGCGAAAAGTACCATAGTAGTGGAACAAGTAAGATCTCAAAATCGGTCTGTGGTATTCTGCTGATTGTTGCAATGGACGACTGTATCAGTGATGAGCTCAAAGCAGTGAATGTATAATTATGTAATATCAGTGGACCTGCTCCAACAGTTGTTAAACATTTAAGTGAGTTTGTCGCCACTGCTGCATTACATTGTTTAAAAAATGGAAACATTTTTATAATTAAAATAAGACCACCATGCGGTGGACTAATAAGCTAATAATTCTAATGTTTTGATTGATATAGGTGAGAACTATAAAATAAATCTGGTAGACATATAACATTCCCTTTGCAAATTGCACAAGGCAATGTAATGTATCGACCAAACTGGGCGCAATTCACATTATTATAAGGACTTAAATCGTTAATATTATAAATTAATTTATTTGCAAAATTGGCCCCTTGCTTATTTATTTTTACTTCCTTTTACTATAAAGGAAGTATTGGATTCACCCCAAAAATTCGAAATTGAGTTTTCAACAGATCTCCACGTTTTAGAGTCCCCTGATCCCAAAAAACTTATTTTTTTTTCATTGGTCTGTCTGTGTGTGTGCCTGTGTGTCTGTGAACAGAATATCTCAAAAACGAAAAGAGGTATGGCGTTGAAACTTCATATATAAGTTTTGTGTAGTATATAGATGAGACAGCAAGCTTTTGAAGAAAATCACATAACCGGAAGTAGGTGTTTACTCTTGTGATTTTTCAGTTTTTTCGACTTTTTCAAAAACGGCTCTAACGATTTTTTTCAAACATTACATTTGGATTGCATTTTTAATGTGTATTGATGTGAGATAGGTCATTTTCCAGTTGAATACTTCTAAAGTGGGCTTCTCTTGTTTTTTTTCAATTTTTTTTATTAACTCCTATTTTAAATAGAACACCCGGTATATTATTACATTTTTGAATTCAGCTTAAAATTCTAGAGAAAATTTGTCTCTTCAACTAACGCTCTATTTTGTACCGTTTTTTATAGAATTTGTAATTTTTGAAAAGTTTTGACAAATGCTTAGAAATTAAAAATGAAATTTTTGACTAATTATAAGATCACTGTAAAAGGAAGTTGTGTGAGTGTATCACACCAGATTTTTTATTAGTACGAAAGAAATTTGTTCAGTGCCATTTTGGCGCCCCTTGCCGCTTGCGCCTGCAGGTGGGGGCCTACTCGGCCTATACCTAGTTACTGCCCTGCTCTGTAAATCGAGTAGGTAATAATACTAATATCGTACCATATGTCGAATTTTGGATAAATATCTAAAAGAAATACGGAAAATATAATATAATTCTTTAAAAAATCTTCAACGTCCTGTATTATAAATGAAGGATTAAGTATATCCTGCAGCTCTGCGGACGAAATATATGAGCTTGACTGACCTCAAGACTGATTCACTGGGCGTAATTGTGACTTTGACACTGACATATATAAATTAAGACAGCCTTCTTAGTATACACGTGCATTGGAACGTTAAATATAAAAATATACATAATAGGTTGGAGTAGAGTTTCTAGATGTGCGTGATTATTAGATTGTTCAGGGTTCAGAAACTTTTTTAACTGTCATAACTACCACTATTTGGTTTGTTATGTGGCTTTCGTGCAAAACTTGATAATTGTAAATTTTGTAACTTGCGGTCGTCACACAGACGCGTCACCGAGAATTTAAAAAAATCTGAGTTATACATACAATTTAAGTAGGTATCAGAAAATTTAAATATTTTTAGAAAATGATTATCGGTTATACATCATTTGTATACCTATATTAACCCTTTCAGCAACTATCTTAAGGACGCCTATGAATTATTAAGCATGCCAAAAATATAACCTACAATTTGCGTTTTGACATATGTAACTATTTTACTAACTTAGAAAGAGTTAAACGGTATATATCTGTCGCATAAATGCCCACTTGGGTAGAAAGAGAGACTTTGACAGTTTTAGTTTTCGAACCCTAACAAAATACCTAATCACGTAATCACGCACATCTAGAAACTCTAGGTTGAAGCACATGTAACAATTAATATTGATTATCCTTTGTAGAATTTCTCTTGATACTTATCACTCTTCAATATTTATGGATATGTTTCAAATTTGACAACAAATGTCGTTAAGGCTCGATCCACACTATCGGGCTGCTCTCGGTTCGATCTCGCTCCGCTCAATTTTTTATACATTGTTAGCTATAGGCACGACCTGAGCTTGAGCGTTACCGATAGTGTGAATGTGCCCATTGCTAACAATGTATAAATAATTTGAGCGGAGCGAGATCGAACCGAGAGCAGCCCGATAGTGTGGATCAAGCCTAAGCCTGCAGATATTCCACTTAGTAGAAAATATTGCGAGATAAATGAAACTGGAGCAAAAAAATGTACTTGAGAATTTCTCACTAACTGACACGATCTGGTTCTCATACACGTGCAGCGAGCGACAATTAACAAATCTACGCAACAATAAAAGAATATCAAAATTAACTTTCCAAATTTCTCCAAGTACACGTAGTCGCACATGCTGTAGTTACGTCAATGGCCTTTAGAACTGGATTATCCTGAACACCGCCTGCTGATTGAATCGACTGTTGTAATGTATAAATTATGTGGTTCAGCAGAATAGACACTTGGTTGAAAAATGATCAGCGTAAAAATGATTTATTAGTTCAAGATGTAAATTGTATTGCCTCACTTATATTAAATTTTAATGTAAAAACGTACTATTACTAAGTCTGCTGTACTATAATATATATTATGCAAGAGTCCATCAGTTGGGGATTTTACTAGAAAACGTAATAAAGCTTTAACTTTACGCAGTTGATGCCTTAGGCTCTTAGGGAACTAGTCCACATTACGCGTTTGTAAACATACAGCGCACACTTTTTTCGAATCCCGGAAAAAGTCACGAAATTAAAGCCACCGGAAAAAAGCCCCCGGAAAAAAGGCACCCGGAATAAAAGTCACTGGAAAGAAAGTCACAGAGAAGAAAGTCACAGGAAAAAAATCATCCGGAAAAAAAGCCCCCGGAAAAAGTTACCCGGAAAAAATTCATACGAAAAGAATCCCCCGGAAAAAAGTCGCCCGGAAAAAGAACCTCCGAAAAAAAATCACCGGAAAGAAAAAATTAATAAGTAGTGGCAATAGCAATATTTTATTTTATTGTATACCATCTATAATCTACATACTACTTACAATACTGTAAGTAATATAATTAAAAAAACAATTATTCATCTAAATTTATTCTCTGACGAATATTATGGCTTTTGGCTCTTACAAAATCGGGAATATTTCGGGTTCCTTGGGCGTAATCCTGGCACAGAGATTATAACCTGGCTTGTAAATACTCATACTGCCGAAGCCTTTTCCTGGTAGTTGGTATGCCAGCTTCATTTGCAACATCTTTATAGTATCCACGATCCACGGCCAGTTATTGTCTCATTTTGTTTATGAGATGCAAAATATCGTCTTCCTCTAACAAATAGTTTAAAGCTATACCGCCAACAGGCAGACGAAAAGACAGACAGCGGAATTGAAAAAACATGTTTTTTATCATCTAAGGACTCTGAACGCGAAGATCTGAAGAAATCTCGAGGGGCGCGTATTCACGATTACAATACTTCCTTGGTCTTTTAGTCGAGGGAAGTAAAAATGTAAGGGATTTTTAAACTAATAACACGGCGACGGCATTTCTTGTGTGTTTCGACAACTTTTTCTCCAGTTGTTTTGTTTCCAGAGACTTTCTTTTCGAGGGTCTTTTTTCCGATGATTTTTTTCCGAATGATTTTTTCCGAGGGACTTTTTTCCGGTGACTTTCTTTCCGGTGACATTTTTTCCGAGTGATTTTTTTCCGGGGGCTTTAATTTTGTACTTTTTTCCGCTACCCATTTTTTTATTAACCATCCCATATCCTATGCGCGAGTTTAATACAGAAAATTGGATAAAGATTCCGCATCTTTCATTACTCGTGATTACTGTATCATAAATAAAGATCAAATCTCAATTCAATACCTTCAAAAAAGTTTCCTTAGAAATATAGATATTTAAATCTGCAGTCCTTCACACTCCATATTCTTTTATAATTATGTGTTATTGTACGCCGGGAAGTTAAAGCACCAAACGAATTTAGGCAGTGTACATCAAGGTAACAAGCAACCAGTGTGAAGTTATTGAATTTGAAGTATTACCATCCAATTTAACCGAGTGCTGAGAGTGCATCAATCATAACAACATTTTAAAAACTGTCTTACACCTGCAATTGCAGGAAACCACAAATGGATGCGAATGCGCTACATTCCATTACGAATCTAGCAAAGGATCCAGCCATATGGCATCATTTCTGAATTCTAACAGCTTGAAATATTTTTCATATGTGGTATAATATCGCTTACACAATGTCTAGGGTAGCTACATTACTTCCCTATTCCCAGAAAAGGTTGGACGCCCGATCTAAAAAACAATCTAAGCTCAAGGGAGATTCAAACCGCAGCTTTAGCCTAACCTCCAACCATGTGTAATGCCCATCAACTGCTTTATGATACTTAACATATAAATAATGTGGTCGCGAGTTCGTAGAACTTGAATATTTCTCTACTTAACAAGTGATCAGATTATAATGTATACAAAATGCAACGGAAAACGTTTTCTCACACGTGTACAATGAACGTTATAACCGGTTTTTCTGTAACTTAAAAACGACCATAAAACGATAACCTCTGTTTGCCAAGGTAGATCATTTTTAAAGGTTCTAAATTTCATTGGCTTGTTCGGTATTATAACAATTACAATCAACCTATACAGAAATATTTACTGACAAAATTCTCAGAATTTGGTCGTTCTTAATCCTATTCTAACAAAGCATATTTGATGAAATGGCAAAGGCCATTAACCAATAGCGACCCATACTTTAGTATCACTAAATTGTATTAATTTGCATATTATAACATTAGCTGAAAGATGTATTTTTTAAAATAAAATATTGTATACCTATGGAAATGAGGCAACGACCTCTCTGAAATAATGTGTCATCTGTTGCGGATGTGAGGCGGAAGCGTCTATTAATTTAAATTCTAGTAGAATTTAAGATCTCGAAAAGAAAGCTATAAGAAGTCTGACCTCGAGGTCTAGGGACTGTCTGAAATTTGGGCACAATGAACGAACAAAACGGTTACCGGGGGGCGACCACGTCCTCGAAAATGTTCCCAAATCGGTCAGTGGCCTTCTACTTCTATTAAGCCATTACAAAGCACGTGGGGCCGAGTTCTTGCAAAATTACAGGTAGCAAATATACCTGGCTGTGGTTTAATGCTTTTCAAAAGCTCAAGTTTGATTTACAGCCGGAGTTTTGGGCCGGTTTGGTTTACCTGTGGCTAGACATTCAAAAGGGAACATTTTTGGGACCGTCTGCCTGCAATGTAGTTAACCTTGCGCACACGCGCAATTTCTAGGAATAATCGAAAAAAAATGGGTTCGAGGTTACTTAGGATCATTTTCTTCGTCTTTTAAAAATGGATCATACTGCCTGCATGGCAAATGATCGTGTTAATTTTTACTATACGCCAAGGGCACCACAAGCTTTTGACAAGATATACAGTATGTCTATATAGAGCGTCACGTTCAACATGGGGATCTTGTAAAAGCTAAGAGATAGAGACTGGGTTGAATCAGACAAAATGTCCCAACATTTCAAGTGCCATACTGAAATCCTAGAATTTTTAAAACGCTCTACTATTGAGCGAATAAACCAAATTTTACATTCCTTTTTGTGGATATACGCAGTATCATTAAGGAACTCAAATACTTTGTAGATTTGTAACTTTCAAGATATTTATACATATTAACACCGTCGTCTTAATGGGCGTCAACGGTGGCAATGCTCACGATAGAGGTATTTTTTAATTTTGTAATATAAGGTTTCCATAAATAGCAGTTATAGGATAAATATTTGCCTAGTAGACTAGGAAAAAGTATTACTAGACTTGATTTCGCAGGCTTTCACGGTCATTGTCATTAAGTAACAAACGCCTTCCGAGATTGGACCGTGTCATTATTGAGGTCGAATAATTCAACGTTTCGCCCACTTTTGTAAGGTGCTTCATCAGGAGGAAAAGCAAAAGAAGCACGGTAACTCAACGTGTAAACCACGCCAGAGGCGAAACTCTTCTAACGATCGGAATGAGAAAGGCGAGAATTTATAGGCAAATGCCGTCGCGGTTCAGCAAGTGCCGTCGCGGTTTAGTGGCGGTGGGCCGAGCTTAGAAATGAGCACTTTTCAAATAGAAGGGGAAAACCTTCGTCCGATTGAGATTGTTAGGGTGTTTGTAAATCTCAATAGCTGCGCGAATCTTTCTGCTAGAGAAGAAGGGGATTTGCAGATAATGGAGTTTCATCGAAAATAGTTTTATTGCGTTTATCGCGTTGGTGTTCGGCGATGACGCTCAGAGATGCGAGTTTTCACTGAACGACTTGTTTCACCAATGTAGTATTCAAACATCCGAGCAAAATCTCACAGATTCTTCCTTTCACCTAAAGATAAATTAAACATTATGTCATCTAAATGTGCTTATAGAAACCCTTGCTCTTATAATGCCGCTTACATTGGTGAAATTGGTTGTTCAGTGAAAACTCGCATCTCTGAGCCCCAGCGCTGTCTCAAGTCGGGTCTCGTTTTATCATCAGCCATCGCCGAACACCAACGCGATACCGGCCATAAAATTCTTTTCGATGAAACTTCATTATCTGCAAATCCCCATTCTTCTTAGCAGAAAGATTGGCGAAGCTATTGAGATTTACAAACACCCTAACAATCTTAATTGGGACGAAGGTTTTCCCCTTCCTTCTATGTGGTAAGTGCTCATTTCTAAGCCCTGCCCACCGCCACTAAACCGCGACGGCATTTGCCTATAAATCTCGCATTTTTCATTCCGATCGTTAGAAGAGTTTCGCCTCTGGGCGTGGTTTACACGTTGAGTTACCGTGCTATTTTGCTTTTCCTCCTGATGAAGCCCCTTACGAAAGTGTGCGAAACGTTGAGTTCTTCGACCTCAATAATGACACGATCCAATCCCGGAAGTCGCTTGTTACTTATTACTAGACTTTTTGTCTTGTTTAGTTATGATAGTTGTACGGTTTATTGACATACAGTTTTAACCATGATTCTAATAACGAGTAATCGACAAAAAAGATCTCCTCGAAGTATGGCCTGGATGTGAACGTGCGTCCTCACTGTTGTCATTATAACCTCAATTGTATTCTTGGCAGAAGTTTGACAACATTATTGAAAGCATTTTAACGTTTTTTTGACCGTTCACTATTTTCTGAATGAAGTGCGACGTGGCATTTTTTATTTTACAAATCATAGGGTCAGTTGAGGAGACATTTTTCGATTACTCTATACTAGTGATGGGCATAACCGGACAGTTTCATAACCGGATTATTTGCATTCGAATGATATTAATAACCGAATGATTATTTGAATAATCATTCGAATTAATTTTGGGATTCGTTTCGATTTTGCCGGTTGGCGTTCACCGTCATCGGCATCGGCACCGTAACTTGCAGATAGCAGAGGAACTCAGTTAATCGTTAATTATAATAATTGTATAAATGATTTTTATTTTATTTCTAAGGAGTTTAAACCATTGAGAATAGCTATATCAATACTAATCATAAAGAAATTATAAATATGCGAATACAAAGTATCTTATTGAATCTATTTTTAGTTCCTAAAATTCTCTAGTAGCCACCCTTACCCTTCCCCTTTTCGTTTGCACATCATACCGGTATATTTTAGAATCCATAATTTATCTACGTTCAGCCTTCCGCGGTTCGAAGGACGCACACTTAAAATTTTAAACATCGAAATCCACTTCTTGTCCCACGTTCGTATCATATGACGACGGATGGGCATCGACTGCTCCGTTATTGAAAATTAAATATAAATCTGTTACGATATTGGAAAATCTTCATTTCGCTTTCTGTTTATCCCTTATTAGGCCATAATCAACAGCGTTTCGAAGCAAAATTAGGCCGTTATAAATTAATACCAACACAGCTTCGGCAAATCTCATACTCAGCAGAGCGTTATCTTAATAGGAACGGCCCCATAAATTTAACCGGTCGACTGGGAGTCTCAAATGTGTTAATAACATCAACAAGCAGCCGCGAGCCTCACTTGGGTCAATCAGTACAATCTGCCTTGCTTATGGTTCTGAATGACGTATTATTTACAGAAGTTCGATCACTCGCAGGTTGCTGAGATACGGCACGTAGTACGTATCAAGATGAGGTTATTTTTCATTCGAATACTTGGAACGAAAACCGAGTTACAGAGGTTATTTCAAAACCGGATAGCCGGTTATTTTTCATTCGAATAAGTCCCATCACTACTATACTATTATTATGCATTCTATATGGTTATTATTCTGAAAAAATGAACAGTATATTTTTAACGCGAGGGCACTACATTAATAATCTACCTAGTGTAGGAGGAAAAACCTAGAGCACTAGTTATTTGTTATTGTTCAATATAGTCGCCTCATTAAAGCTCGAACAAGTTAAGCCACTTACATAGCTGTGAAGAATTAGAACCCCTTTCTGCATTAAATTAAGACGTTTTTCTTGTGCAGCACGATGCAGTTTCTCAAGTGCGATAAAATAGGCATTGACGGTGATTATTTTATTTGTCGACGTAGTGACGAAGGAACCGATCGTGGATTAACTATGTCCGTTTGTTGACAATGAAAACGTGGCACACGCAGGCACAACAAACGTTTATTTTGTACTAGCCTTTGAGCCCTCGACATAGGTGGAGGTTATTACAGAAGGAAATGTTTTAACATCTTTAAGAAAGAAGGCTTATCGAGCAGGCAAAATAACCGCTAGATCGAAAAACGTCAGACGCTTCACGGGCTTGGGTAAACTCCGCTGACTGACGTACTTTCTTATCTTTGAGATATGAATGACACGGTGACGACATGATCTATGGCGACAAACTACGCCCGATCGGTGCACAACCTGCGTTTACACAGCGTGTACAAAACAGACTACGACATTATATGCCTAAAACTAAAACCTAAGAACCATTTTCTTCTGTTGTATTTTTTCCCCATTCAACCCATTCAAAGCTGAAAGTTAACACTTGTTATAATTGGATTCTAACAGAATAGGAAAAATTTACAGAAAGAACACTTGTCCGAGCAGTGTTCATCAAATTCAAGTACGAATCGTTTTATATCATTCATTTTAATCAAATGGTTTTGTTATTGTATTTCATTATTTTTCAACAGGAAAGCGTGTGGCAACAACGGCAGCATACTATAAAAGGTGAATGTGATTTTATCTAGCATGCCAGTGCATATGAACATAATGCCTATACCTTTGTATTAATCTGTGCATTGCATCTGTAACTTTGCCGACTGTAATAATCTTTATTTGTTCCTCACTTGTAAACATCAATTTATCAAGTCACTGTATTCACCTTGAAAATGTTTCTTAACTGGCTAGCCAGTAAATTTTTTACTGGCTAGCCAGTTATATTTTACAAGCGTGCTCATAGATAAATGATAGCGTGCAAAGCCAGAGTTGTCTTCCTTAGTATGTGTCATATTGATTAATTTAGTTGCTTGTCAGTTTGACATTTTGAATAAATGGTGAATTTCTAGTTATTTACAAGTGAGGAACAAATAAAACATTCAACAATACACGCCAGGTAACCATTTTTACTGGCTCAAGGATATGACAGGCTCGCCTAACGGCTCGCCAGTCATCCCAATCCTATCGCCAGTAAAACCTGTTTTACCTGGCTTGTAATGTTAAATACTATAAATTGCTTATATTCTGAAAAATAATCCTTAAAATGCAAAACTGGTCTTAGATTTGGTTTTAGCTTTAGGCATATAATACCGTAGTGCACTTTTTGTACGACAGATTAGATACACCCTGTATGTAAGGATAAGGACGAGCTTTTGAGCCCACCACATTGATAGTCTTATTCTAACTCATATAAATTTTGCATTTTTTAAGATTGAACTGTAAATAAAAAAGTTATAGACAAACATGTTTTTAACGTCTTTAACAAAGAGAAAAGCGCACCGCAGGAAAAACAACCTTTGCTAGATCAAATAACGATTGAAGAATGTTCAACGTTATGTACAAAATATCTTAATGTGTCTAACATATTGAACAACAGTAAAAGGGAACGCTTAGTAATGCGAATTACATTAATTCAAAGGAAAAAAACACTCTTACTATGCAAAACTAGCGTTTTGCCTGTAACTTTGTAATGATGCACGTATACGCATAAAAATGGCCAAATACAAGTTAAAAAACCAAACATCTAATATTAATTGTCCATGTTTGTGTCTACTTTTATAACAAATAAGTCGTGTTCTGTCACAATATTACCTTAAAGCTCTCTCCTATGATTTCGTAGCCACTTTTGACACCCACTTAAAAAACGAAGTTAATATTGTGACAGGACGTGATTTATTGCTTATACCTTTTTTTACCTTTCGGTGTCGACGACCATTCATACTTCGCGGGAAGTGCAACGAAGGTAATGGGCTGCACGCTGCTTACATTAAGCTTCCTCGCATGCAAACATACCACACACTCAACAACCCTAAACCTAACTTACAGCTACCTTAACTAATTCAAATTCAATGGCGCTCCGAGAAAATTTCCGGCTACGGCCAAATTTGAACCCATGTCCACCTGGTTGCTAAGCAGACTACAAACCCACTCAACCACACAGGTGGCTATGAACAATTTATATGTTTATTTATTAAACTTGAATTGGGCAAGTTTTATATGCATTTTTACAGAATATAATAATAGATTGTTGTACATGCACGCGTATCAATACCTAGGTTAAGCATCCACTTGCAACTGTGTCTGCTACGATATCAGGTTTCGGGCCCCAGCTGCTCTAAACGGTTTTTTATTTCATCTTAATTAAAAGTGGATTATGTATATACGCATACTGGTTTCACGTTTTGTGTTATCGCTTCAATTAAAAAAAAAATCAAACAATTTTTAAAATTTTTGGAACGACTCCTATTTTTAAAATTTTTGGAACGAGCTCCTATATGCTAGTTTTGTTTCTATTATATAAACTTCAGTATAAACTCATTTCATTACTGTCAAACCTGTTCTACTGTATTTATTAAAGACAAAACAAATTGAAATTGTAGTTAGAATAATGGCAAAATCTCTGAAAAATACACCAAAACGCAACTTGAAATTATATATAAACAGTAATATCCAGTTTCGGAATAATTAAATCTTGAGTTTATATCAATTTTTTCTCTAAAACAGTGTCGTTTTCATTATTTTCTTAATTTCAATATAGATTTTAATGTCGAGAATCTACACCTCAAACCAATTTTCTAAAAATATTGGCAAGCAACCTTATAGACGATATACATGCCATACAGACAAATAAGTATTTGTTCTAAAATTTAAAAAAAGAGTTTTGAGGCCTAACAATTTAAAAATAATTGTTTATGTGGGTGCCCATAGTGCAGTCCAGGTGCTATCGAAAAGTTTTTTATCGAAAGTACTAGTTTTAATAGGCATTGCGAATCTAAAAAATCTATTTAATGTTTTTATTAACAAATGCGTAGAAATATTCAAAGTTGTGAATTGCCAGAGATTAAAATGAAAATTGAATTTTCTGCAATTTTTAAAAAGTTAGATAATTAAGTTTTTTTCAAAAACTGGCTAATAGTTATGTTTAAAACTTAAAATACAGCCCTAAAGTGCACTTGTACCTTATGTAAGTTATATTTCTTAAATTGTGGTATGACCCTTGCTGAATAAATTTAATATAAAATTATGACACTTAAATATTTTCACCCTAGCCACTGACACTAATTTCAATTTAATTGTAGCTTCGGACAATATTTTCTAGCCAGAATTACAACTTTTACAGTTGAGTTCAAATTTTTTTAAAGATTTTTTTTTATTATTCATTTTAGAATCTTGAGAAACTAATATGCTAATTTCGTTTAAAGATGGTAGGCTTATAAAGCTATTTGACTATTTGGTAAGAGACTTTTGATTAACGTATGCGACGGCTATTAATAATTATATCAAATGGTTGTAGTTATCTTAAGAATTAACGCTTGAATGAGAACCTTTATCAAGAAATTACGTCAGTTATCAACACGACGTACTCGTGCATATATACCGAAGTACATAGATAATATTTGGACTGCACACTATAAAACGAGTAGGAAAATATTTATTGCTGATTTTTTCGTGTTTCTATGCAAGTTAATTATCTCTATAATTGCAAATACTAAAATCTGCAAAATTCTCTATAGCTTTTTGGTGGTAAAATCCATAAAATACATGGGTATAACACAAAGATTTTATTAAGACATAAAATTAAAGAAACTGAATATATTTTAGTTGTCAAGGATGAATGTGTGTCCTCATGTTCCGTTGATATGATTAAATACTTTTTAATTGCAAACGAACAAAAAATAATTTTATTTTACTCAGGCACGATTTGCCGAAGTATTACTTTCGGGTCCGACCATTTTTACTAATTTGCAATTTTTGGCGCATCCGCTCAATGAATCACGACCAAACCAAAATTATATAAAAGGCCTCATGAAACTGCATACCTTTTGTGAAGACAGTAAACAGTTTTGGCGTTAAAGGAAAGTCGGGAAATGCAGCTTAGTGAAGGCGTTCCGCCGGATGGATGTAAACAATATATCTCGAGAACTACATAACCTATCAGGATTACATTTACGCTAGTTTGTGTGGTGGAATATTAATGCAAAAAACTGAAAAGCTTTCGGGCGAGATTGGTCGTTTTCTTTTACATCCATTTAGGAAACTCCCGTGACATTTACAGTGTCAAATGCAAAATTTTTGAGTGTACTTGGTGAGTACCATATATATAATACACATATATTGCTAGTAACGCCTGGAAACGTGAGAAAACATACGGCGCCGACATAGTCTCACTTAGAGTATAACGCGTCTCGTGCGCATGCGTGGGAATTCAAACTCCGCCTTTAGAAGCGAATTTTAAACTTGACCACTTCCCCATTGGCCGGACGACGCCGCCGCGCTTGCACACAGCTCACCATTATACATTGAAGAGTTGGTTGTCTGTCTCACTTCCTTGGTGAGTTTCCCACTCATAGCCGCTAGCAATATAGTAAGTATTAGATATATGGTGAGTACCTACTATTTCAGCTGATTGTATTTAACGGTCAGTAGCGTCAAACTTGTAAGTAAGGTTATAACAAATTATTTCTTGTTGTTCTAAGCAATATTTGCATACGACTTCTTTTCCTCTCCTAAACTAGATTTCGTTTTTGCCTCACTTCATCCATCATATTAAAAAAAAATTATAAGAAGATAATTAATCAAAATGTAAATACTTCAATAATTCAAATGTCAAAGTAAAAGTAAAAACAAAAACCTGAAATTTAAACTGAAATGCAAAAATTACTAACAACCTATTAGCGATTTTCAATTGAAGCAACTGAATGGATTATATGTTTTCGACTTGTATCCAGAATGCCAGTGTGTATACGCGTAACTACGATCACACGGTGGTAAAATGGTACAAAGCTGGGCTGCTGAGCTTAAGGCGTTATTATGTTAGGTTTAGGGTTGTTGAGTATGTGGTACGTTTGCCTGCAGGGGAGCGTAATGTAAGTCGCGTGCGGCCCATTACCTCCGTTGCACTTCCCGCTAGGTATGAATGGTCCTCGTCACCGAAAGCTAAAAGAGGTTATTTATAATGAATGAATGCATGAATTATTATTAACTTACTTACTTAATTAATCACGACCCTTTCTACCTATGCGGTGTAAGAGTCAATTGTATTATTAATTTAACAGGAGAATTAATTGAAAATTGCACTATAAACTTTATATGCCCATTGTCCACATATTTCTCGAGGTATGTAACTGTAGGAAATTCTTTCAATAAGAAATGTGATAATGGAAAATGAGTATTTTTTTTAATAGTTCTCTATCAATGCACTCGAAATAGTTACATGCCGGAGTTAATAAAGTAACCACAGCTCTTTCATCAAAAATAAATATAAAAACGCTACAAAAAGAGACTCTGCCGTTACATAATATATATTTTATTTCAATTATTTAATAAAATGAAAAAATCACTTTCAGATGTATAATCACGAATAACTCATTTTTTCAGTTGACAAACTAAATTCAGTATCAATTCAAAGTGCTTACGTCATTTCAGTACGATGCGTTCAACAGGAAATAACCATATGTGATTGCGATAATGGAACAACAAATCGTTAATTGCTCTTTTCGCAATTCGTATGGTAATGAACTAAAATTCCACATTCAAACTCATTTAGTGCAGTGGCACAACCATTACAGCATAGTAACGGCTTTTAACAAGGAAACTGTTAAATTTAATCGGTATAAATATTAAAAATACAATTAGTACCTACATTTTAGAAAGTAACACCACTTGATTGAACATCAACTGAAGCTGCTTACTGCGCTTCAGTACCTACATAAAAATGAATTCTGCTAAGCTTCATTACGTTTTGCAATTTAATGTCACTTTTATACAGTGTGTCCCCGGATAGGTGAAACGACTCTTGTAAAAGGTAAAAAAAAATCGATTTAAATTTTCATTTTTTGGGGTTCAGCCCTGCTTGGTCAAAGGCGAATTTCAAAAAACCCATTTTTCTGTAAGGTAAAGTGCCCTTTATGTGACAAATACGACAAAAAGTTATAAAGAAAAGTTGTTTAGAATAAACATCTAGGCACCTATACCAAATTTCAAAATCCTCGGCCAACTTTCATTTCTCACATTTTCTTTCAAGTTTATTTCCCAAATCAAAGAATTTTATTTTCAATAAAGTTTTTTTATTATGAAATAAACCACTTTGTTAAAAGTATTTTTTTCCAATAAAAAACTTTGCTAAATGTAAAATTCTTTGATTTAGGAAATAACCTTGAAAGAAAATGTGAAAAATCAAAGTTGGCCGAGGATTTAGAAATTTGGTATAGGGGCCTAGATGTTGATCTAAACAACTTTTATTAATAACTTTCTGTCGTATTTCTCACATAAAAGGCACTTTACTCTACAGAAAAATAGGTTTTTTGAAAATTTCCAAGGCATACTTGATTTTTCAAAACTGAAATTATGTTAGAAATTCGCCTTTAACCAAGCAGGGCTGAACCCCAAAAAATGAAAATTTAAATCGATTTTTTTTTACCTTTCACACGAGTCGTTTCGCCTATCCGGGGACACACTGTATATAAAAATTTAGTATCTCACATTTATATGAAATGTGATAAACTTGTATACAGAACGCGTTAGAACAGTGGTTTTACTGAACCCAGATGGCTCACTGACGCAAAAGAACGTTGAATATTTGACCAATGCTCTATATTCACAGCTAAACTGACATTTCTCGCAAACACTTTGACAACTTTCTTAAATTTCCATTATCGCGAAAGCATGGCGACTTGATTTGAATTTATATCGCATTATATTATGAAATGCATTAACTTTGCCGGACCCTGTAGAAGGAAGTAATAACTTTCACATAGGCTTTAAATTTGCCGAAAATAAGACTCAACCGATACAGGATAATGTCACAAAAGAGTAAAAACATTTCAACAATAACACTGTTCTGTTCAAGAGAGGCGCGCTGGACTTATTTGAAAGAGGCTCGGTAGCGTAGTTAGCTTTATCGGTGCCGATACAATCTCTATGTAGGGGTGCGGTTACGATCGCTCTGCAGATGCGGCGGGTTCAAACCCCAGCGGGATTAATTTGTTTTTATTTGAAAATGTATTTCCTTTATTGGAAACGTGAAGATAATTGTACTCTAACTTAATTTGATTTTTAACAATATTTAGTGTCACAATGTCGACGAGGGAAGTGCTGGGTAAAGCCTTTTACAGATTTTTTTCTTTTTAGAATGAAGTACATATGTATCTATCTATAGAAAGCATCGGAAACAAAGTAACAATTTTATACTAAATAACAGTACTCAAGCTGCGTATAAGCCTACAAAATTTGAGGACAACCTAGTTTTTTTTTAAATTTCTAAAAGAAAAACTACAAAATGTTATTAAAATGTCTACAGATTTTCCCAGTTCTTAAGATAGCTCTAAAATATATATTTTTTGTCTAAAAGCGTAGTTGCAATTTTGATCTTTCATAGAATTGATTTATAAAGGGGGTAATCAGTGGCGGCTCGCTGCATGGAGCCAAGGAGCCATGTCTCTATAGTAAAATCACGGAAACAAACGGTGCACGTCATCAAATATTTAGTTAATTAATTTAAATAAATATGATTGTAACTATAGGTAAATCACGGAATCAAACGGTGCGCGTCATCAAACAGTAACTTTAAATTAATAACTAGATATTTGCACCGTTGTTTCCGTGATTTTTCTATATCTACCATAACAAACAAGTCATTCAGATTTTGTTTTATACTGAAAGAAACAGTTTTTGTACTTATTTTTCATCACTCTTCTCATTTTATAGCTTAAACAAAGCACGAGTAATTTTTATTTCATGAATATGTACTGTACGATAAGCGCAGCTTGCTTCCACGGACGTATTGGTGGCAAATCGAAGTGGTTCCTCTCAGTATTCGACAGTTTATCGACTGCAGAGCGGTAAAAGGTAAGTCAAAAGATAAGGATATTTTACAATTCAATGTGAGCCATTAGAGCGAAGGCTCAAGCGAGAAAGCAGTTTCAGTCTGACCTGACTCATGCGATAACGCCCACGTATCGAGTTTCTGATTACAATTTTGGCACGTACGCTTACGCTCCCACTTCGTCGAGTTCAATGAAAAAAGACCGCGTCCGCGTGTACAATTCCGACAAAAGAAAATAGCACGTTCAGATTTTCGCAAAATAATTACTGTAGGGTCTATTTTCTTACACTATTAATTTATGGTAAATTGTCGCACATCTTGTATATTATTTATTATTGGCCTGTGAAGTTTAATAAATTATTTCGGTTTGCTAACTTTTGCCAGTCCATATGCGAAATATTAAAATCTCTGGATATCGGAAACTGTCTTTGTCTATGAGAGGGTAGAAACTGTATGTACTCGCATCCACATATGTATATACATTTTTACAACAATGTTTTTGAAATCCTCCGACCACGATATTTCTACAAATACTTCAACTTTAATTCAAGCACGACTACAATAAAAATTTGATGGAATTGCAGAAATGGCGGTGAAATGTAAGCAGTAGCGCGTTTTCTATTATCTTTAATTTTAGGCACATGCAACCCGGACCAAGTTGCAACTAATAGACGTTATCATAAATAAAATAACACTCCACAGTCAAATACGAAATGTATAAGGTATTCGATCGTTCAAGAATATACAAAAGGGTTATCAAAGCATTCGTTGCTCAATAACGATCCGAAATTGCTTTGAGCCGATGGCGTAATGCACCTTTCTCTAAACAAACAAAACGTAATCTCCATGAAGGGAAAAGTGTTCATTATATCATCGATTAACGAACCTACGCTATTTCCATAGAAATGGTACTTTACTTAGATTGATAGGTGATAATTAAAATGTAAATATGCTAAATTTTTGACAATAATATTTGACTTGGTTAAAAATGTACATTGATGTAAACATTTGTTGAGCGTTCTGGGTTTTCGCGGGAGCAAAATAGTTTGTCAGAATGGTTTTTTGACTACGCTTGTCAGTTGTGTAAATAATCGCGTCACATGTCATAGACTATGTAAGTAATTTTAAATGTATTCTCAATTGATAATTTTTAATAAAATGATACGACTATTTCATCTTTATAATATGCTCAGTCGTCGAAAAAAATAGATGTATATTTCGAGCTAAAAAGTGCTCTTTCCGCTTTTGCATGATTGCTGGTTTCGGTTGCGCCACAACCAGCAAGAATGCACTTTCAGCTCTTAACATACAGTACCTATACTGCTGTTGTATAAAAGGTTAGAATTGACCTGCCCGAGCTTTTTATTTAAATATTAATAATATAGAAGATACTGGAGCGTTTCCATACTACATACATAAGCGCACTGTATAGTTAGTTATATAATATAACGTGTGTCGTAAAACTTTCATTATCGAGAATAGTTCGTAATTTATGAACGCAACTATAAGTTTACTTAAATCAAATGTCAATTTTGAGATTGCGTATAAACATAGTTGCATTTATAAATTAGGAACTAAATGTCAGTGCATACTCGAAAACAAAACATTTGGGACACTCGTTATAAGACAGAATGAGTAGAAAATAAAGATGTAGAAATTAAATGGCAACAAATTATGTCAGAATTACTGATAAACAAGTAATAGATAGTGAAAATTATCAAATGGTAGCCTAAGGAAATATAATATACAGGATGTCACAAAAATAGGTGCTTTAGTTTTACCCACTTACAGAGTTCGTTAAATGGAACAACTTTTACATTTACCATTAAAAAAAGCACACACATTCTTTAACCATATCTCCTAAGTTCGAGTGTCTGACTAGCAATCGCCAATCGGATTCTACAGGTTCGAATCCCATCAACTGCATGCTTTTTAAAATTATTTGCAAATTGATGCATTTTGTATTACGAAGTGTTTTTTTTACTGTTTCAGTATTATTAGCAACATTAAGATATGTTTAAAGGTGCGCTTTCTATATTAATGTTAAAAATATTTCCTCTGTAACTTTTTTATTTACAATTCAGTTTTAAAAATGCAAAAACTATTTTAATTAGAGTAAGGTCACCTATGCGGTGGGCTCAAAAGATAGTTTATTTCTAATTTTATACGAAATGATTATGATCAACATCTGGTTTTGTCAAGAAAAACGTTGTGGCCCATGAAAAAGTGAAAGTTTATTAACAAAAAGGTTTTGTGACATTATGTAATGTCAACGGCCGAGTAAAGCTACGCAGTGGCGTACAGCTATTTTAATGAAAATAATTCAACTTTTTTTAAACGGTATTTATTTATTTATTTATGTTTATTCTATTTGGCGAGTTCTATAACCAAGTAAACTTGATGTACATAACATCCGTAACAATGGCAGTACTAGCTAGTGGTAGATAAAGAGCGTAACTGTAAGAATTAGATGACAAATATGAAGTTTTAAATGTCAGGCTTACAACAATGTGAAAACTGAAATCCTCATAGCCAACCAGGTGTTAACTAAAACGTGAACCCATTCAACTGGAAATGTTAGTTTTTGTATAGTGATCGTGAAAGTCGTCTTTTTTTAACGAAAAATCGTATTGAAAGTTCCATTTTTTAACGCAAAAATCGTGAAAAAGGTACACTTTTCTAACTATTTTATTGAAATGTTAATTTGACAGTTGTCAATTCCGAAGTCCTTTTCGACTAAATTTCGACCAAGAGATCACTATGCAAAAAAACTACATGTACAACACGTTTTGAAAGTCATTCTTTGCTTGATGCAAATTCATGAAAAAAAGTAGGTATGCCTTTCAAAACTAGTTGTACAAATTACTATTTATTATTCAGTAATTTAAAATATACAGGGCGTTTTTTAAATCGGTGTGCTTCTGGGGCTTCTTTGTAACAGAAAAAGAAGTCGAAAGCGCCTCTAAAGTTTTTACCTCAGATCAGTAGCTTCCTTACAAAGACATCGTTACAATTTTAGGAAAATTTTTGAGAGCCACTGAATTTGTAGTATAACAGCATGTTTGTAATAAAAACCTTCAAATTAGCTACCGTGTTTATAAAATAATGTCACCAGTGTCAATTAAGCGTCACTTCCTAAATTCACGTTAGTTTTCAGTTTTTTTTTTGTTACCCGCCTACTTTAGATGGTATATTGTGTAACCAGTAGAAAAAGTAAGTGTGGAAGCTATTGCCGAGGCAAAGCAATCACAGGGGAACGGAAAGTTCACTTTTTCTACGTGTTACACATACTACTTTTTCTCCAATCGAAATAATAAAAAAAACATTAATAAAATACGTTACGTCTTTGCCGGTCTAGGTCGGGAAGATACTTTTTGGCCTAGGCCGAAAAGTTATTCCCGGACTGTTATTTCTTGTCATCTTAGCAACGACGTCAACATACTGGAATCATCCATTGTGCGGCGAACACGTCGGAAAAACATACATTTTTCGTCCGATCAGAGAAAAAAATCTGTTTTTCTATTTTGCGCTTAGAATAACTCCATTCTAGCACCCAAATGACGTCATTTGAGTGTTAGAATAAGTCGCTATGAAATGTCGTCATTAGGGTGCTAGAATGGAGTTATTCTAAACGCAAAATAGAAAACATTTTTATTTTTTAATTTATAAAATGGTATAAAGCGGCAAAACAGAAAAAATAGTATAAAACACTCGTTGCAGAAAGTCCTTCAAGCATTCATTTGTTTCTCAACTCGCCGCTACGCGACTAGTTTCGCAATTTCAAATTCGTGCTTGAATAGATGCCGTCTGCAACTTGTATTTTAATATACTATTTAGCATCCGCAAAAACCCCAAATATGAATTTTTGTTCCAAAAAATTTTAAATGAAATTTTTTTAGAGGCAACAATAATCGCAATACGGTCAAAGTATAACTTGACATGAAACCAACATTTTACATTTTTTTGAAGTAAAACAACTTGTTTTGTAGTTCAAATAGTATATTACGCAACTAGTTTCGAAAAGTGATGTTTTACTGAACAAGTATGGCTGGTTTGAGTACGAGTGTTAGCGAGTACTTAAACGGCCGTACAAGTTCAGTAAAACCACTTTTCTAACGCGTTGCGTATACTATTTTATCGCATTTCATAAGAAATGTGAAATATTACATTTTGATATAAGTGACACTAAATGTCAAAACATAACCAAGCTGAGCAGAACTTGTTTCTATGTACTAAAGCACAATCAGCAGCTCCAGTTGATGTCATGCGTTTGGCATTACTGAAGTGTATTGTTGGTAGCACTGGAAGTCTATGTTAAATTCGAGGTTAGCATGTTAAGTTTTGCATCAGTCTGTGTCAAAAGTGACGCAAAATCTAACCTGCTAACCTCGAATTCGACAGACTTACAGTGCCACCAACAATAATACACTTTAGTACTGCCAAACGTAAAACGACTCGCCTTTGCTATGCAGACAAGTGTTGCTAATGCAGAAAAGTACCACATTTCTACACGAATTTGAATCTAGAAATGTAGTATACTAACATATGAAATGCCATAAAAGTTTGTTAGCTTCTCGAGTGATTTGAAGATTTTACTAAGTTGATTTCTCTTTCAAAAATTGCACAAAAACTGAAATTGCTAGCACCTAAATCTTTATTTAAAAAAATGGCCATGCAAGAACAAAATAAAAATTCGATTTAAAAATCTTCTCAATCATTTTCCAAATCTTTCAAATACGAAACTATGTTGTAAAATTTAAAAAATATTAGCATTTATTACAAAAAATTATTCAAGTTCTGACATTTAAAAAAAACTAAAAGCGACGTTAAGTGACTAAATCAAGCGACAACACCATAAATACAAACAAAACCCTGAAATCAAACTCTGTTTTATTTAATTATTTTTGTGGCAATAGCTATTCTGCTACAAGTGCTAAAAGTGACTGTTTATGCACCAGACATGAAAATTATGAAACGAAGCCGAAGGCTTCGGTTCATAACTAAAGCTGATAAGTGATATGCACTCACATGTACGAAAGCATGCATACATTTTGTTGAGTATATGCACCCAGAGTTATAATATATGCACATAATATGCTCTAACTTTTTTGAAAATAAGTAGGAGTATTGTAAATGATGTAAAAGTTTTAATTATTTTGTATGAGTATATTTATTTCTCTAATATTTTTTAAAGCCGCCATTCATTTGAATGTTTGACTATATAAACATGGACTACCAAAGCCAACTTCACGTTGTAAGCAATATAAATATGAGATTTCCCCTAACCCCTACAGATTATTATTCACTATACACTTTTGAAATGGATTCTATGTTGGCTCATTCCTTATACGTACATACATTTCTTCTATGGGAAAAGTGGGGGTTGCTGGCAGTCTATGTTTATATCATATACCGGGTGCTGACTTGCGCGACGCACCATAGGAATTTGCATAGTAAATTCTTTATGTTCAATTATTTGCTCCCCTAATTATTTTAGAGCTAAAGTGTAAATACATTTTTTGTAGAGAAAAAAATACTGCATCCATTCATACTGTTGCTAACAATTTTTCATTTTCCAGAACCGAAGGAATGCAAAAAATCAAACTAGCATTTTTACAAGAATCAGTGATGCCATGGAATTATTGAAACAAGCCAATGCCAACGCAAGTGCGTGCGGGGCGATCATCCAGTCACTGCCGTCAAAAGATTGAATTTATTGTCGTTTTTCTCGTTCTGGTGTAAGTTCTGAACGTCATTATTACACCTACAATTATTTAATAACGTGCCTGTAGTCTTAAACTTAAAATAAATCAGTCTTTTAATGGTTGTACTGTTTGGAATTTGCCGATACGGATAATTTACAATAAACAAGGAGCTTAGTTAACGAACGTCCACCATACTCGTAAAACCATTTTTATTATGGACAAGGTCTAGGTACCTTAGAGACATTAAGCAGAACATAATTAATAATGAAACATCAATGACAAACAAACAAACAACACATATTGTCGCTCCGCACGCATTTGCGTTGGCATTGGCTTGTTTCAATAATTCCATGGCATCACTAATTTTTGTAAAAATGCTAGTTTGTTTTTTGCATTTATTCAGTTCCAGAAAATGAAAAATTGTTAGCAACAGTATGAATGGGTGCAGTATTTTTGTCTCTACAAAAAATGTATGTACACTTAAGCTCTAAAATAATTAGGCGAGCAAATAATTGAACATAAAGAATTTACTATGCAAATTCCTATGGTGCGTCGCGCAAGTCAGCACCCGGTATATAATACACATATATTGCTGGTAGGGCCTGGAAACTTCAGAAAACATTACGGCGCCGACATAGTCTCACTTATAGTATAACGCGTCTCGTGCGCATGCGTGAGAATTCGAACTCCGCCTTTAGAAGCGAATTTTAAACTTGACCACTTCCCCATTGGGCGGGACCACTTCCCCATTGGGCGGACGACGCCGCCGCGCTTGCGCACAGCTCACCGTATACATGAAGGAGTTGGTTGTGTGTCTCACTTCATCGGCCAGTTTCCCACTCATAGCCGCTAGCAATATAGTAAGTATTAGATATATGGTTTATATAGTCAAAGATTTTAACAGGGACTTCCCCATTCCTCTGCTTATTTCGATACGCGCACTGCAATCCAACGGCAGAAAGTAAAAATATATATCTCAGTTGCACATAAACATTTTATTAGTAAATTTAATGAAATACATAGTAAATTTTACAAAAAAATTTCAAAAAGTTCATACATTACAAATTATTGCTAAATATAACCAAATACCAAAATCCAGAAAGTATGCTCAAAAACGAATCAATATGCAAAATATGTAAAATGAAACTTGGCTTAAACGATTTGTTTTCACGTAATTAGTATACATATGCAAAAAGTTTCGCCGGCATATCAATTATACAAAATATGCAGTGCCATATACTATCAGCTTTATTCATAACATGTCTCGTGCATAAACATTTTTAGCACGAGTTTACACACAATATTTTTTCTATGGCCTTAAGTTTACTGTTATTAATCCATAAATGTCGATTTAACAAAGGTTTGCATTTATGACAGTTATAATTTATGTCATAGTAAAGAGATGGCCTTGACAGCGCAGGTGACTGTTTCTGCCGGCAGCTGTCAAAGTTAGTTATCAAAGATAATTATAATAGTACACATTTTACTTTATTCATTACATAATGCTTTAATTATTTGAAAAACACTTTACCTCTAACGAAAAAAGTAACTAGAATAACTTGATAACCTCACTTCCACTTTAAAATTCTAAATTCAACACCAGCTGTTTACTTTTAGCACATGTGCTAAAAAAGTAAACACCTGATTTCACTTTTAACACGCTGATTTATAAACCGTCATTTTTAGTGAAACAAGGTAGTGCTAAAAGGCCTACTTCTAGTTCTAGTAGTGGTCGTAGAAAAACGTTTAGTTTTTAGTCGGCTGGTATGCAAAGTTGGAAAAAATCAAACTATGTAGTTTAAGTCCCCTTACGGGTCTGAACAAACTACCAAATATGAAATCATTAAGGTTAAGAATAATGTAGATGAAAATATGTAGGTGTTTCAATTTCAAGTGAAACCCTGTAACTACAAGAGAAGAGTTGGTTTGTCAAAAATATTTGTTTGAAAGAGTTTTTAACGTCCCCTGTACTCGACTGCATGTTAAATGCACAAAAGGTAAGCAAAATTTAACAGTTCGTATTCGTTATTCATGTCTCTTACGGCCAACACTGCAAATAAAGCATTGTAAAACTAGATATTTTTGTATTCCACTTTCCATTACAGATATAAAAGTAGTTTATAGCTTAGATGCATAAAGTGACACATCAAAACAGATGCACATATTTACTTTATTTCGATATCAGTACGAAAGTCGTGCGATTTTAACAACTGTAGTAATCACGATGTACCTAAGTCACCGTTGTCAAATATAACTTTAAAACACCTTCAAAATCATACTCCTTGACATTGCATTGTTCTAATTATGTAGTAACACTTTCAAATACTCAGATGCTTTTATTGTTTCCATAATAATATGTATCTACTACGTATCTATATAATCAACACTAAGATCTACGCGTGTAGGTATGAGAAACAAAATTTAATTGAATTTCTTTCGTCAGTGCAATTACATATAAAAGCGCGATAAAAATTAAGTGTTTCAGATATTATTTTACAAGTTCCGAAATATCAATACGTTCTGCCGTTATATTATTCTTATTTTCAGTTTCAAGGGCCAAAATTTAGTTGTTGATACGTCTAGTTAGAAGAGAGAACAAAAGAATTTATGTGTGTAAAAATTTGAAATAAACAGGACGCATTTTCCTTGTTTAATTGAAAAAAAAAATGACACAAAGCTGGTGCGTATTTAGAAATTCAAATTACCACCGATCAGTCACAATTCACTCAATTTTGGAATTTTAAGATCTTTCCTATTAAAAAAATTATAAGAAAATTAAAATCTACATCGCTCTTCATTTGGCCCGACTTAAAAGCTTTAGATGACTAAAATGGAAACTATAGTTGGCTGTGCAATAATTAGTGATGTTTAAATTTTTTAAAATTACTATAATATGTATTACTATATTATAGTAGTTGTACGTATACATTTTCAATAATAACAAAATTAAATGTCTATAATGACGTCATCTTAAGCTTTCTTGCAAGATAAATTTTAAATAATTATTGATTAACAATGATATTTCAGTAATGACTAATTTGAAAAATATTGTTTCATGTTACAATGACCAATGACTATCCTTAGTAGGCGTAGGCCTGGCCAAAAAATTGGTAAATCGATTTAGTATGTATTAGGTTCGGCAGTACTGACAGTAGAATAGAAATCGATTACTCGAATTTATTTAAATCGTCGAGTTTATTAAAACCAAATAGAATTAAATAAAAGAACCTTGGCAGGTATCGATCATGAATTGCTATATATTTTTGTCAATTTATAAAACAAATCTTTAATAAAAGTTTTTTAGTTAAACATGTGCCGCTGTAAAACAAAAGAATGGAAAAATGGCATATCAAAGAATTTATTTGGTCTAGTCAATTTTATAAAAAAAAAAACTTGTTCTCCCCTCTGACTAGTACTGGTTTTAGACATTGCATTTATCATTCATTTTTTTCCCAAAAACAACCCATTTCACCCTTTTTATCATTATCCTGGAAACTGTTTATACTAGTTTATATATAGCCCTTGGATTTAAGTCATTGCACCCATCAAAGAAATTACATGAAAAACATGTTATTGTAGTCTTATATTAAATAATTCCATTCATGGCAACAATAAAAAAAATGTACTAAATAAACGCATATGGCGAAATACTTGTTATTAAAGTCATAATTATACGCTGCTTGCGTTAGCAAGCATGGACTTACAGTAGTAAACAAATGATAATGATATAAATCGATGTAATAAACTACATATTCTGATATACAGTGTGTCCCAGGATTGATTTTGAGTTTTATTTTAAGATTGTGGGATTAGGTCCTGCTTGGTCTGAAGTCTGAAGAGAATTTTAAGAATATTTTCAGTTTTTGAAAAAACAAGTCCTTCACAGTGCCATTATGGCCCTATATAAAATTTCAGAAAGATCTACCTACTTAGATTAAACCGTCATTTCTGGATTTTTTGGATTTATGAAAAATGACGGTTTAATCTAAGTAGGTAATCTTTCCTAAATTTTGTATAGGGCCATAACTTCTCATTCTGAACAACTTTCCTTGGTAAATTTTTTTCCGTATCATGACAAAAAGGTTAGTTTACCTGAAAAGAAAATAGTTTCGTTTGACTGACAAGGCAGACTTGTTTTTTTTTCAAAAACTGAAAATATCCTTAAAATTCTCTTTAGACCAAGCAGGACCTAATCCGACAATCTTAAAATAAAATTCAAAAATTTTTAGTCCATCTCACCTCATGTAACATCGATCCTGGGTCCTGGGACACACTGTATATACATACAGCACAAATACCTAAGTTCAATTTCACCCCATAAAACGCAAATAATGGGATTTAGGTAATTTATATTTTCTGGATACTAATAAAAGATTGGAAATTTCAAAATGCATTTTTTGTTGTAGATATAAAGTTTTATACAATTTTTGCAATATTAAAAACTGAGATTTATTGACGTAAGCAACAAAAAACGCACCACTTTATAGAACATATTGAAACCGATATGATGACAATTTTGAATATCTGAATGAAAATTGCACGTTGTGCACGTATTACAAATCCACATGCGCAAATTCGCGATAACAAAAACATAACCAACAATTTACGCACCCTTTCGATCTAAAAGCGCGTAATGTTGAATTAAAAAATAGCGGGGATGCCCTGGAAAAGTACTTACAATTTCTGTTTTGCAAAACGGCTCCTGGGCTCGCCAATTTATTTTGCAGGGCTGCATTGCTGAACGCTCGCGACAATTTTGTTAGAACGCCGGCCATTCTAACCTCAAACTTCGAATGTTCAATTCAACGAGCGGACCAAACTAGAACCAGCAGCACCACTAAGTGAAAGACAGAATGGTTTACTTCCAAACAAGTTGTTGGTTGAAGGATGGAAAGGATCGAGATAAGGAAATATAGATGGTGTAGGAGTTTACGAGCAAGATCGGATTTGCACGAAGCGATTCAATTATTCCGCTGGAGTTTGCACCATGTTTACATCGCAGCTTGGGTCGGTTTAAAAAATTCGCTTTATCGTACTTGCAGGGGGGCGTCTCTGTTTGGAGATTAATTATAATAAATAGACCGCTCGTAATTTTCCTCTAATATTATTATTTTTAACAATATATAAAGTACGATTTTAAAAATTGTATATACACGATGGGGCTTGTAGTCACCACTACTTAATAAAGCACTTAAAAATATAACATAAAAATTCAACATGAAGGACTTGCCTGATGTTATTTTCATTACACTTTCTTTTTATTTGTTCATTGAGCACTTTGAACAACATGACCTGTTCAACGTCATATTGCTATAATCACGAAAAAATGTCAATGCTTTTTTTGTATCTACAAACAATGATGAAAAAGACTGATCATAATTTAAAAGATAACATGAAAACCTTGGAATTCAATTTTATTTATAAAGTCTTACAATGCATAAGTATAGTTTCAGTACCGATGTAGTCTAATAATACAGACTTCTTAATAACTGTTAAAATGAATTATTAAGTTGCGAAAATAACTACGATTCAAGAATCTAAACATGTCTAAACACATTATTTCTGTGGCATATATTTTATTTCTTACATCGCCCACAAGTACAACCAACGCAGAAGCGTTGTTTTCAAAATAGAAACTATATAAACATTACCTCTGACGTACTTACACTTTTTTAATAGGGCCAGATAAAGGTTATTTCCCTGCCTTTTATCAAGTTGGCTCTTCAAACAGATACTCATAATAGCTATTTATGCAACAAGTGCTAAAAGTAGACGTTTATGCACGAGACATGAAAATTATGAAACGAAGCCGAAGGCTGAGTTTCATAACATGTCAATGTCAGTTACTAAATGTAATTATTAATACTCCTGATCTGACTATATTCATTACATAACGCTTTAATTATTTCAAAAACACTTTACCTGTAACGCAACAAGCAACTAGAACAACTTTACAACTTCACTTCCAGTTCGAAATTGTAGTTTTATAACCTCACTTCACTTTTAGCACATGGGCTAAAAGTAAACAGCTGATTTCTTTAACCACGCTAAACTATAAAACGTCACTTTTAGTGAAACAAGCTAGCGCTAAAAGGCCTACTTTTAGTAGTGGTCGTAGATAAAATTATTAATACGTTGGCAGATGCTACTACTTGCCGAAAAACACTTTTTTAAATTATGTTAAACACAATTTTTATGAATTGGTATTGTTATTACATATTACTGTTAGATTATCAATTGGTCTCAAATGTATTGGCAGTTTAGCTACAATTAATAAATATTTAAATTTTTGCTCTTTATGTTCGCTGAAAGTCGAAATGTGCAATGTGAATTTGTTCGAAATATAGTAATATTTGGTTTTTTTTTGTTATGTTTTTTTGCAGTATTTACCATATACGAGCAATATGCCATATTTAGAAGTCAAAGTATAGTTATTTGTATAACAATAATAAAAAGTAGAATTTGCTGCACCTAGTGCGACCGTAGGGAGTGTTATAACAGCACGAGGTCAGCAAATAACTTTCTATGCGCATTATACACATGACTTTTTCTACGATTTTAATTAAATATATTAAAAAAATATTTAATAGTACATAACTTAGTATTTCAAAAATAATCGAAAGCAAGTCGCGCAATCTAGTCGCCAGAAATAAGCTTGTTTTGTCAACAATTATTAACTGTCAGTTTGACACAGCGTTTTATGGATGAACAAAAAGTAACACTTTCTGTGCCTCGAATCAAATCGACGCGACGTGCAGAATATGTTTACAGTAGCATTTTCATAATAACAATCCTTACATAAATTAAATGTAACATTTTCTAACCGCCCAAATGTTATGAAAAATACTTTCTATTAGCGAGTAGAAAAAATATTTTTTTCGAACATCGCCTTGCACAGCCATTTTTATTCCTAGGACTTTATGTATCACTTAAAAAAATATAAAAATGGCGTAATACTAAGAATTTAATAGGGTTTCTAGATATTTAAAAATACAGGGCGTTACATTAAACAAATCGTTCTAGAAATCGTTGCTCTTTTTTAAATGACGGCGTTCTATTGTAGACAGTTGGAAAGAACGGAAAAACATATTTAAAATCTTTTTTCCAATTTTTGAAATAGCTTAATAGTGACGAAATTAATAAGTATGTAAAAAACTCACCTACTCTGTAAAAAAAGCGAGTAAACTACGTGCATGTGTCACGCTGCAATGTCACCGATTGGACTTGCTGCGTCTACGATCCAAATTACTTCTTTACGTCGTTTTCTCTACTTCATAATATAGCGATAAACTTATGTATTACGTATCGTTTCTGGCTGAGTAGTTAAGTCCTATGACTAGAAATCAGTTTCGGTTTGGGAGCATAAGTTCGAATCGTACCTACTACAATATTTTTTCTGGCGAGTTATAGTAATTCACATAACTTTCGCTTGACTGATTCAGTCTTATTAACATTAGGATATTTTTACCTACTTTATTTGTACATAATTATGAACACTTCGTCCAGATCGGTCCTGATCGTTTTGGGCTTACTTGAATCGTCACGGATTGGACTTACCCCATCCCCGATCGGGCTTATTTTCTTCAGGACCATCTAACGACACAAACTTATATTGCTACAAGATGCTGTGCCATTGCTGAACGACTAGAACTGATTCAAATAATCAATAGAAACATAGAAAGGGGCTGACGAATTTGTCTGGAAATGGTGGTACACAGAGGAAAAGGGCCAGAAAAGTAGGTATGTAAAACTACTCAGAGTAAAAGAAAGTTGGTAGAAGAAGAAAGGCTAAATGTGACAGAAGAAGAAATACTGAAAGTCCGTCTTATGACAGGCGGGTTAAGCTGCTTGTTAAGCTACTAAAATTATAATAATAAATAATAACAATAACGAAAACAGTACTAACATCTATTTCAGCTAATTTTCAAGCTGGGATGCTGCTATTCATTAAATCAATTTGTTTTGCAATTGACGTTTAGTCTCCATTCCACATTACTTTAGTAAACAACTTTAACAACTTAGAGATTTGTGCGTGTGTAACTAATAGTTACTAACTTTCTTTAGTTTACGAAAGATTTTATTATTGTTGTCAACATATAAAACTTATTTCCCTGGAACTAGACACTGTCGAGTTGTTTTTTAATACGAAAATCACCTGGAGTCAAAGACGAGTGGTGATTCTCTGTTGTAAAAAAACGAGATATTCCAGAAGGTACATTTCCAAAGGAAATTAAAACCAAGTGAGGTTATAAAACTACAATTTCGAACTGGAAGTGAAATAATTAAAGCGTTATGTAATGAATAAAGTCAGATTTGTACTATCTTTGATAACTGACTTTGACAGTACTGGCTCCATAAACATTCACCTCCGCGTCAAGGACATCTCTTTATGACATAAATTATAACTGTCATAAATGCAAACCTTTGATAAATTGACATTTATGGATTAATAACAGAAAATTTAAGGTTGTAGAAAAAATATTGTATGCAAACTCGTGCTAGTGCACTCGACAATTAACATGTCTCGTGCATAAACATCAACTTTTAGCACTTGTTACATAAATAGCTATTAATTCGTTCCCTCCACTTTTGTTGGTATTGCATCCAACGGTGGCTATAGAAGGATGAAAACATATTTGACTATTTCGTATTTAAAATAGTATACCTCGGAACTTATTCACGAAGCAATGTTTTTGCTTGGGGTGATTTATAACTAGCGAGCCCATCTATACAAAAATGCATGGATTCGTTGACATCTCAATTTTAAATGACAAAGATTTTATTTAATCAAAGAGAGCTGTTTTACAGGCCCGCAACCTGAACATATTTACGTTGGAAAAGCCGGCGTTTGTTTTAGTAAAAATAACATATAATCAATGAGTAAAATACTCATTGCGTATAAGGCTATCCAGGAAACTTCCGTGACGTAAAAGTCACTATCAGTTGGTTAATATGAAAATCGCTAGTAGGGTGTTATAGTAATTTTTGCATTTCAGTGGGCACCATTTTTAATTTAAATTTCAAGTTTTGGAAACTTTCAAGTTAGGAAAGGGAAATTTTTCCTTGCGGAGCGCGAAATTGTTAATTGGGGGACGCCGTTGCTTTTTGAGATCTTATACTTATTGGAAATTATGGATAAAAGATTCGAAAAATCTAAAAATCTAGCAGTTTTGGTCGCTTTTTAATAGTTATTTATGATGAAAAAGTTGGTGTTTTTTAATGAATTGTACGAGTGAAAAAGGCACTCATTTTGCAACGTGCTGGATACGAGACTTTTAGATATTCTAGGTTATGTTCACAAAATAATTTACGGCAAAGAGTGAACAAATACTTATTTCTACTCATATATATGAAAGTAGCTATTTTCGCAGCAGCTTACAATATGTGAAAACTCAACTTTCGTCACTAGAGATGAAAGTGCGCGTTGCTATGGGAATGGATAACAGGGCCGTAACTAGGTATAGGCCAAGTAGGCCCCCGCCCAAGCAGCAAGGAGCGCCAATACGGCACTGGAAAAAAAGAATTTCTTTGGTACTAATAAAAAAAAACAAATAAACAAGCTGGAAATTTTACAAACAAATTAATTAGTAATATAAACGGTTTTAGCCTAAATAATGCTAAGTATAGTAATGCGAATTGCGCCCAAACTGGTTGATACATCACATTGACTTGTGCAATTTCCAAAGAAAATGTGAGATGTCTACCAGTTTATAACGGCGTTTGTTTTATAACTCTCACCTATATCAATCATAGTATTAGAATTACTAGTTTTTTAGCCCACCGTATAGATGGCCTTATTCTAATTATAATAATTTTTGCATTTTTAAAACTGAATATAATACAGCAGTGGCGACAAGCTAACTTAAATTTTAAACAACTGTTGGAGCGGTTGCGCTTATTGCACATATTACATATACATTCACTGTTTTGGGCTCATCGTTGGTACAGTGACCCATTGCAACAATCAGTAGAACACCACAGGCCAATTTCGAGACCATGTTCCACTACTATAGTATTTTTCGTTACAATCACTACAGGCTTGAATTGGTCCGATTTAAAACACTTGCGACCCTACATGGTGACAGTTTTTTATTAAAAAAAGGAATTACCGAAATAGGCCTGATGCAATGCTCATACTAGGCGCCGACAGAAAAAGCTTCACGTTTTAAGTATATTAATTACTGTAAGACGGTGTGACAGTGTGAGTATAGAACTTTATTCTATGTTCATATGTTACTAAGCATAATGATATGTAATTATTACTTCCGATTGTATTATTTTAACATACAGATCTATCTTTATTAGTTTTTGAGTGCACCACATAGGTGGTCTTATTCTAATTAAAATAATTTTTACATTTTTTAAATCGAATTGTACATAAAAAAGTTACAAAAGAAAATGTTTTCAACGTCTTTAGAAAAAAAGAGCGCTGCAAGTAAAACAACTTTTGTTAGATCGAATTATAGTTCAATAATCTTCACAATTATCTACAAAATAGGTAAACAGTATCTTAATGCTGCTAATAATGCCGAAACACTTAGTAATTCTAATTACATGGATTTGGAAATTAAAAAAAAACATTGCAGCTAATAGCATTCGAACTCGCGTTCACTGATAAATGCATAAGCTTATCGTTGCGTTATAAATGACGCAGTGGCGCTCCCCGATTGTGACGAAATGTGCACGATCGATGCCGATCAGGGCCGGTATCTTTGTGTTTTGCCGTGTGTTGCTGTTACCTCTAAAGAGAATAACTAGCAAAAGTTTCAAAATGATTAGCAAAAATTGTTTTAATGCCAAATAGTCCTAAATATTTGATATAATAAAGTTCCATGACAAGATGATCAATAATCAAAGAAGCGTAAGAAGCAGTTACACTAAGAAACAACAAACCGTATCCGAAAACTGGAATAACAAAATGACGACTCGCGCTTTTAAAAAACTATCGGCGAATAAGCTTTATCACACAGATATACAAACGGTTTATGGGAATAATCACAAATAAACAGAATGGAGAAAAAGTTGGACTAGCATCCCGTAAACGTAAAGGATATAGTGCATGCCACCATCTTCTAACCGTAAAAATACTTGTAGGTAGAATAATCAGTAAAAAATAACTTTTCACTTCGCATGGCATTTGTGGACTATGAAAAGATTTTTGACGCAATAGAACACTGGGCAATAATGAAGGAATTAGACAAGGCACGAATAGACCATCGATACTAAACCTTATTAGAAAATTTATCTAAGAAAGCAAAATCAACTATCAGACTACATGAAAACAGAAAAAATAAAATTGGAAAAGGGGACACAAAATCACTAACATTTTTTACCCTAGCCCTGGAAGCAGTTTTGAAATATCTTAAATGGAGAAAAGTAGGAATAACATCATAGAAATAGAAATAGAATGAAGTAGAATACTAGGATGGCTTGCGTTTGATTAACTGGCATATATTCTCAAAAATAGAAAAATTCCTCGATACATCAGAACAAACGTTTTTGACCAATGCATTCTGCCTTTGCTGACATATGGAGCACAGACATGGACCCTCACCAAACAATAGTAAATAAGTTGCAAATAACCCAATAGACGATGAAGAGACCTGTGATAGGAATATAATTAAGAGACAGACAGAAAAATGATTGGATCAGGCAAAAAAACGAAGGTAACTGACATCAAACAGAGAATAGCAACCTAAAATGGGACTTTGTTGGTCGCGTATAGAAGATGGCTGATGGAATGCCAAGATCTTACGATGGAGACTATGGACCTACAGAAGAAGAAGAGGAAAGTCAAACACAAGGTGGTAAGACGAAATAAAAAGAGTGACAGGACTGACAGATATGAAAAATGCACAAGATAGAGGAAAATGGAAACAGAGGAGGGAGTCTTATGATTAATGCTGAGCGCAACAAGACTTATAAAAAGAAGAAAATATGATACGCAGATATCAGCACAGGTAAGTATATAAGATCAGGTATACACAAACCACAAACCACCAGACGAATGTACGAGTTAGTGAACTAATAATGCTTGGAACGGTACACTGCGAGTATTGTGACTGACTGTAGAAGAGAACAGCATGTAACGTTGCCAATTATTTTGTTTGCTTGTTTGTTATCATGGACAAGATCCAGGCATTTTGTCTGTTGTCACCTGAAGTCCGGTGTGTTGCTCACATTGTTTCGTGTGTTGCTCGAGCTCGCAAGCAACACAACTGATGCCGGGCCTGATGCCGATGAAAAAGAGGACTGAGACGCAAGTAAACTACGGGGGTATGTATATAGGGATTTATAAAATGTTCTACTGCCTATGTGATTTTTTTATTAGAATTGTGGTTTTTGCTCTTGTTTTCTGTTCTTATTTTATCTGTGCTGCTTTATTATTTTAACATTTAGTTGTTTTCTAACTTAAATTTTGGATTTATTTTTGAATACCAATTCGTTTTGAGTACATACATTACATCATATATCCGGATATAAATGTAGAAGTCATACAGTAACATTAGTATTTTTGGTCACATATATATCGTTAGTGTACTGAGGGGCCCAACGGCCCTGATGAATACACCATTAATTGTTTGCCCGTAAGAATGTTCGCAATTTTGTGTTTTACAACTATCAGATTAATTTGTAATTTTTGCATTATGTAATGTACACTTCTGTGCAATAAAATTAAGCACACACGGCTTAGTTGTATTTATTAATAGCGATTTTTTTTTGAAAATTCTTAGTTTCGGTTTTTTAATAAAAGTGTTATTTTCAAGTTAAGTATAGTGTTTTATCATTTATTGAAACTGCTGCTAGGAAATAAAATAGACCCTAATTATACAAACTAAAATATTGTAAAAAATAGTCATAAGACTTGTACTTAATTTTATTGCACAGAAGTGTACAGCTGCTACTCGTGATGAAATACTTTTTTTCGTTCGTGAAATTGCCCATTCCCTGATGACGAGAGCTTTTCACCCCACAAAAGAAAAGGTACTTTCTTTCATCTCTTATAAATCGTACATTACGTTTCGAGGACCGTAAGTGTGCCAGTTTTCCAAAACTACATTCTTGGGTATAAATGCACTTATGGGACTATTTTTTCAACTATCTGTACAAAATTATCTTGTTATTGTGCGTATATTTTAAAAACTTAAATTTCATTAGGTAGGAAATGCTAATAATATATATTTAAATCAATAGATTTCAAATTATGATTTCATATTAACTTCTGAAAATGCGTGCTGGTCATAAACGAACTTACGTGTCCTAGGATGCGTAAGTTACTTACGTGACCTGTTTACTTCCATTGCAACAACAAAAATTAAATCCTGATAAGCTGCACTTACTGCTTTCTAATTTTGACGTTAAAAGTTGTAAATATTAACAAAAGCATGTAATTTTAATAGTAACGACAACTAAAAGTAGACATTTTAGTATGTGAGTGCAAAAATTTATGTAAACACTAATTAAAAATTCTAGAAATCGAGTAGCTTTTGGTCGTTATGGAAAGCAATGTGAATTATAATTGTTAGATTAGAAAAAATCTGGTGTGATACACGCACACAACTTCCTTTTACAGTGATCTTATAATTAGCCAAAAATTTGATTTTTAATTTTTAAGCATTTGTCAAATATTTTCAAAAATTACAAATTCTGAAAAAACGGTTCAAAATAGAGCGTTAGTTAAAGAGACAAATTTTCTCTAAAATTTTAAGCTGAATTCAAAAATGTAATAATATATCGGGTGTTTTCTTTAAAATAGGAGTTAATAAAAAAATGGAAAAAAAAACAAAAAAAAAAACTTATTTTAGACGTATTCAACTGGAAAATTACCTATCTCACATCAATACACATTTAAAATGTAATAAAAATGTGAAGTTTGAAAAAAATCGTTAGAGCCGTTTTTGAAAAAATCGAAAAAAAACTGAAAAATCACAAGAGTAAACACCTACTTCCGGTTATGCGCTTTTCTTCAAAAGCTTGCTGTCTCATCTACATAGTACACAAAACTTATATATGAAGTTTCAACGCCATACCTCTTTTCGTTTTTGAGATATTCTGTTCACAGACAAACACACAGACAGACCAATGAAAAAAATATGTTTTTTTTGGGTTCAGGGAACTCGAAAACTTGAAGATCTGTTGAGAACTCAATTTCGAATTTTTGGGGTGAATCCAATACTTCATTTTCATATTCATTGAAGTAGGATAGTTCATATATGTGCATTTGCTTTTTACTTCTTTTTACGATAAAGGAAGTATTACGTTTTCAACAGATCTTTACGTTTTAGAGTCCCAAAAAACATATTTTTGTTCTTTGGTGTGTTGGTGTGTCTGTGAGGTATGACATTGAAACTTCACATATAAGTTGTGTGTACTATCTAGATGCGACAGCAAGCTTTTGAAGAAAATCGTATAACCGGGAGTATGGTGTTTACTCTTGTGATAGTTCAGTTTTTTCGATTTTTTCAAAAACGGCTCTAACGTTTTTTTCAAACTTTACATTTTTAATGTGTATTTATTTAAAATATAACACCCGGTATATTATTAAATTTTTGAAGTCAGCTTAAAATTTTAGAGAAATGTTGTCTCTTGGACTAACGCTCTATTTTGTACGGTTTCTGTTGAATTTGTAATTTTTGAAAATTTTTGACAAATGCTTAAAAATTAAAAATCAAATTTTTTGCTAATTATAAGATCACTGTAAAAGGAAGTTGTGTGCGTGTATCACACACGATTTTCTTACCTCAAATGCGATTCATGAGCAGGGTTCGAATACTACCAATTTCAAATACTAATTGAGAAAGTGAAACCCTAAACAAATATTTTGGAAAAAGGCGAATTCTGCATAAATACCCACTTTCCTCATTTAATCATTTTGCCGCGAATATACATCTTCTCTGTCAAAATTAATGCGAACTATATTTTCACATGTGAAACATATGGAAATGATATTATAAAACGGATAGTAACTTGTACGTGTATAGAATTTAATTTACAAATTCAAGCCTTGCAAGTATGTTCTGATTTCAGTGTTGAGCGTCAGTGTCTGTCTTTCAGCAACTAGCACTTGCTTTGTTTCTATTTTATACCATAAAATCGATGGTCTCTTTCTTTGTATGTATGTATGTATATTTGTTCCCTATTTCCTCCGAAGATACTGCACCGATTAAATTGTATGATAGCTTAAAACTTTGCTAATTTTTAGACTTCGATCGTAGGCCGGTTATTATTCAAAAAAAGTACGAAAAAGTAATGTTTTAATTAAATCCTGTAATTAGCGAAGCTAACCCTTAATGTTCATATACCATTATAGCAGCGCCTTATTCAACGAAGCATCGTTGGTTCAGTTGTAGAATGCTCGCCTGCCACGCGGGCGGCCCAGGTTCGATTCCCGGACGATGCATCCTTTTTTTAAATTTATATTAATGAATTTCTCTTAAATTAGCGAATTGAAGCGTAGCTCGGGTGATTCACTAGTATTTAATAAAAATATTGATCAGTTTTTAGTGAATTTTTAAAATAGTCGTAGCATATAGAAATTCAGTATTTTTATTTTGTAGGCCCCATTGGAAGAGATTCAATATTCAATATTTGTTTTTTTTAAGTCTACAATCTGCCTGAGAGCAATATATTCAAGATGCGATTTTTATTTTAAAATACTAATTTAAAACTTGGGAATTTTTAAATATGCCATGCCTTGCCCTTCAAGTTCGATAGCATTTGTCAAAAAAATTGGTAATTAGTTGCCGTAAATCGGTGTTTTCTGTCAACGTCTGTTAAAATTATCTACAGAAATAATAATTATTTCAATGAAGAAAGACCGAATGCACTAATGTCAATTGCCTATGTTCGACTTTGAGACTGGACACCCGGTATATTATAGTATATAGTAAATTAGATTAATATAAGTGTATGTTTCAATTTAGTACAACTGCTTTATAGGTACAAGTACAATATTTTTAAATACAATAATTGCTTATAGTTTTCGAAGATAATCTAACCTCTTGAGTTCCCCTTCCACCATAGATATGCTTTTATTTATACTATATCATTTTGCAATTTACCTACTCAGCTTTTATCACTTGAAACACTTGAGATAACAATAAGGAGCATTATCGCAAGTTTTTTATCAACTGCAACAAGGAAGAAACCGAAAAGGTGGCAGAAATTGGTCTTCGCGACCGAGCAGCATATAAAAGTTCCCATGTAAACGAGATAAGCCGACAATGGTACCTTTTTTCCTCTTCATGACTCCGAGCACACAGTTTGCGCCGGTCTTTGGGGACGGTTTCGCGTTGGTTTCATTCCCCTGCTCTACGACCTACCATTGGAAGGGATAGGGGTTGGTTGTTTATCCGAACAGTGCATGTGCTGAAAGTAAGTTATGTTCCGTTTTCGTTCGAAAAATGCGCCAATCGCGATAGATCAGGCTTGAATTGGTCTAAATTGCCAGACTGGCAGAACAGACGCTGCCCTAAAAACAGTTTTATTATTAGAGTGTTCGTTAACAGGTGCTCCTTTTTATGTAGTGCTTGCAAATTTGGCACGCGATTTAGTTTTGCTGCATAAATACAAATAGGTACTAATTTAACGTGTTTATCTTTTCATATGGCATCGGTTTTGGGCAAAAGCGGTGTATGGGGATGCCCCAAAACCGATCAATTTTCAATCTAGTATTGTAAATACCCGCAAGAGTAATGTATTTAACTTTGTTTAGCAAAACAAATATTGTGGGTGCTAAGTGATGCTATTACCACGTGTAGAAAGATCAATATGTTTTTAAGCGTCGGTACTTATTCGGTTAAGCGGTTAAAGCAACAGTGGAAATAAAAGAGCCGATGTAGCGCTATCTAATTGCTATTATTCTGTAAATTTACACCTAGTAGATTTCAATAAATTAATTTCTATTAACTGAATACATTGATAACCAAAGAGTCGTTGAAATAACCGGCAATTGCGTCACGAAATGCGTTTGGAAAAAGTAAATGGAATAAATAATAACGATTACTGGTGACCATACATACTGAATTGTTGTTTCTTAGAACTCTTCTTTTTCAAGTCTGGTTAATTAACTTAATCTGGGCAATGGCTGTACCAAACGCGGTCACCATTCAAAATCCGGTTAGTATAGGTTATAAGTATAACGTTGCAATATTATAAACTTGTTTTATACAATGTTGCATTATACACGTAGGTTTAACCCCAACGATATAACGCAATTTATCTACATAGTTTAAATCGAAAGCGAAATCGTAAATTCAATCATTTTAGTTATATAAAAAATTGTTTCTAATACATAATTCTTGGAGAGAAAACTTAAAAGTGTACTTTTACATTATTAAATGTTAACTTTGTAACTCTTCGAGTTTAGCAATCATTCCTTAATAGATTAAAACGTGGTTTTATTATGAACACAATAATCGTTTAAAAGTTACAACCACACTTTTACACTCGTTTTTTGTATGAAAATTATGTAATAGTATACTATTTAAAAAATAAACGACACTAAAATCGTATCAATTTGTTTAATCAGCAGGTCTGTCTATCGTAACCTTAACCTTTGTCGTATGGCCTTAACCGTGTCGTCCAGGTCATAACATCATTTAAGGCTAGTAACACATCCTTTGGAAATCTTTTAGTTAATTCCAGTTTCATTTTTTGTTGAAAATAAGATACACAGCATTACATGAAGCTTTATATTGTGAAATAAACAATTAGTATGTTTTATTTTTAACCAAAAATCGAATTAAAATTCGAATTGTTAGCGATTTTGTAATGGTGTGGTGTCAGCCTTAGATGTATTACAGATGCAGACCACAATAAAATAATGCTACTTTGGTAGACTTTTCAGAATAAGGCTATATTATTTGAAATTTTACTCATTGATGGTAGTATGTAACTAATTTTTTTTACATCAGTATAAAAGCGTATAAAATTACTATACTGTATGTTTCTCTAAGAACACACGGAAAGGGCACAGCTAGTTGGCTACGTCTTTTTACTTCCTTTTACAATAAAGGAAGTATTTGATTCACCCCAAAAATTCGAAATTGAGTTTTCAACAGATCTTCACGTTTTAGAGTCCCCTGATCCCAAAAAACATATTTTTTTTCATTGGTCTGTCTGTCTGTGTGTCTGTTTGTCTGTGAACAGAATATCTCAAAAACGGAAAGAGGTATGGCGTTGAAACTTCATATATAAGTTTTGTGTACTATGTAGATGCGACAGCAAGCTTTTGAAGAAAATCGCATAACCGGAAGTAGGTGTTTACTCTTGTGATTTTTCAGTTTTTTTCGATTTTTTCAAAAACGGCTTTAACGATTTTTTGTAAACTGTACATTTTTATTACACTTTTAATTTGTATTGACGTGAGATAGGTGATTTTCTAGTTGAATGCTTCTAAAATGGGTTTCTTTTGTTTTTTTTTCTTTTTTTTTATTAACTCCTATTTTAAAAGAACACCCGGTATATTATTACATTTTTTAATTCAGCTTAAAATTCTAGAGACAATTTGTCTCTTGAACTAACACTCTATTTTGTACCGTTTTTGTAAAATTTGTAATTTTTGAAAATTTTTGACAAATGCTTAAAAATTTAAAATCAAATTTTTGGCTAATTATAAGATCACTGTAAAAGGAAGTTGTGTGCGTGTATCACACCAGATTTTAAAACGATGTCACTATAGATCAAAACTTGAAATAATTATAAATTACGATAATTAATTGTTCAAAATTCAAGCAATAATAATTTAGTAATAAAATTTGGGTTCCTCCTAGCTATAATCACGCAGTCATGATTTTATCCTTTTTTTGTTTTTTGTAAATACGCCAATGATTAAGTCTAATGTGGGTATATATAAATGAGCGAAGATACTTAGTTCTTTATAAGCTTTAATGTATGTATGTATGTATTATCTGTAACCTCATTTACCTTGCGGTGTCGAGGCTGGTGCTTTATGCGCTGGCATCTGGCGGTACAATGATCAACTTGCCCCGGATTCGGGATACAGAGTTGGATCGCGCCTTTGGTGCTTGCGCAGCAACCATTGTATGAAGTGTGTGTATTGGTGATGTGTTGACCTTGTTACTCTATCTCTTAGGTCTGTGGTTCTGAGTAGAGCACAGTTAATTTGGTGCCCAAACTGTGAATGGTCTCACCGAGTCCGTTTCTAATCGCCAAGGCGGAAAAATTCCGACCCCCGCGGGATTCGAACCGAGGACTTGCTTAATGCAAGTCTGGCGCTTACCCAACAGCGCCACGCGGCTTCTCAAGCTTTAATGTATTGAAAGCAATTTTCAAAACGCAGTTGTAACTGAAATACGTAGTAAATATGTCTGCAAAGCTGTAGGTATGTTCGAATAGGCCCTTTTAAACCTATTCCTGTAAATGAAAACGCAAAAAAAGTTAAACCTTGTTTTCCGGTAATGTAAATGTGTTTGGCATGTTGTGTCAAATTTTTCTCGCTCATTGTTGAAATGTTTTTGCCAAATAAAAAGTCCATCTGAAAAGCACGTGAGCTGCAAGTAAACAACGTAACTTATTTTGCTCAAATTTCTGTGTTTGAAGTTTTGATACTGTTCTTCTTGTTTCAGGCTTTTCCGGGAAAAAATAATTTTTTTATTGTACCAGCTTAAAGTAGAACTTTTGGGCTATCAAACTTTTTTTTAAACTCCAGTTTTAAAAATATTATATTAGTTTTTTACTGACAAATGAGCATATATTTAATACTAGTAAGAAGTAATAAAGTACATTTTTTTCTATAATAACTGTCAAAGTGTTACTGGTTGGTAGATATGTGATTAAAACGCTAGGAAATTTTTATGTCTCATGTTGGTAGAACTTTTCCAGAATTATGGTTATGTGTCAATTTTGAATGTCAAAATTTATCATCCTTTCAATTTGTCGTTTAATTACAATTACCTTTAATTTTGCAAACGTTGATTATGTTTATTTTCAAATATTATAAGTTTAATAATTAATAAATTTGCAATATTTTACTATGCTGTTGGTTTTACCCACTATTATGACATATCTGTCAAAATGACAATCATCTTTTTAGTGGAAAAAAGAATTAAAAATCTATGTACCAACATTATTAAAACTAGGGACCCTGCAGGAATGCAACTTATGCCCTAGAAAGTTGACCTTGAAAATTATTATAGAAAAAAAATACTGTAAATATATGCAAATGAGTATAGATAATTTAATTCATCGATGTAATGTAATACATCTTTAAATAGAGAATCCCAAGCTATAGATTTCGAGAAATTAAAACCAAAATTGATATTTTCGTAAATTTAGAAAATTTCAATTATTTTTCTGACAAGTGAGTGTAGATAATTTAATTCTTTGATATAATGTTAATTTTTAAATATAGAATCCAAAGCTGTAGATTTAAATACCAGTCTGATTCTGTAAATTTAAAAATTCTTAAATATTAATATAAAATTGTTATTATTGAGAATATTAAAATTTCTCAGCACTTTTTAGTCAGAATTACGTCTTCTATATATATCAAGTGAAAATTGTTAAAATTGATGTAATACAATTTTTTTATTTTCAAATTTAACAAAATTAAACTGCTCATTATTTCATATATGGTATAGAGCTAGCTGCTTTACTATTGTCCATACTTCGCACAGCGAACAAATGGAGTGGCTTCTGCAACCCAAATGACGTATTACAAAGCTGACTGGATTAGTATTTTATTAATAATTTCTAAAGAGAGATGGCCTATAGACCTAATTTCAACCGACCTTAAATAATTTTTTAAGGTTATGATACAAATAGAAACTTTGTCCAACTTCAAAAGCATGCCATTTGTGCATGTGTAATACATAGACATGTGGCCTGGCTCTTGCCTACATATTACAAGTGTACAATTGTCATGCTTTTTAAGTTTGCGACGTTCTTAATTGTATCATGACCTCAAAAAATTATTTAATGTTAGTTGAAATTGGGTCTCATTATAAGGACCACCATCTCTGTTTCTTTAGAAATTATTATTAAAATACTAATCCAGTCAGCTTTGTAATATAATTTGGGTTGCATAAGCCACTCTATTTATTTGCTGCGCCAAGTATAGTACAAAATTGGAAAAAGTATAACGTTAAGGTTTTATACTATATACGGTTGAAGTGTAAGTTTTCAATCTGGCCTCCCAATTGTTACTTCTTTACTTCCTTCGTCTAAAAGGCAAAGGAAGTATTGTAATCGCGAAAAAATTACTTTCTGAGATTTCTCGAGACCTTCACGTTTCAGGGTTTCTAGATGATGAAAAACTGTTTTTTTTCCAATTCCGTCTGTTTGTTGGCGGTATAACTCAAAAACTATTTGTTGGGGGAAGTCGATGTTTTGCATGCAGATTATATGTCGACCAGCCATGAAACCGAGAAAATTTCTGAGAAATATATACAGGGTGAGCACCGTAAAAAAATAAAATTTTGTTTATTTAGATTTAACTGAGAAGTAGATAAAAGTAATAATTTGCACATAGCTCAGGCGTTATCATTGGCGAAAATGAGACCTAACAGATAGAGGCTAAATATCACAAATGGGACAGAATAGTATGGTGTCTTTATAACGCAGCAGAATCTCGTACAATTTGAGCATGGTCGTAGCTCAGTTGTTCAAGCGGTCGATTCCAGCAGCGGGCTAGAAACTGGGCTCGAAATATTCGCCTGGGAGCTCGGAGTTCGAATCCCAGCGGACTAAATTTTTTTGCAAATTCGTGTAATTTGAGCGAGGGACGTTTCATGTAAACCCCTTTACAGGTTTTCTAATCTTGTATACTTATAGAGTGAAAGGAGTCCCAAAAACAGACAAATGATATGTTTGCAAATTTCGTTCATAGCCATTGTGGCACCACAATCCACGAAAATAATAATATCTTTTACAGCCAGAAATTTCAATCATTTTTAATTTTCTTTCGTACACCATATCGTTTTGCCAACTCGTTTAATTCCTACTATCTTTACTCAAAGCATTATGCTAGTGCCCGGGGCGTTGGCCCCGTTTTACCCCCTCTAGATGTGGTACTGGTTCATATACAGTGCGTTTTAAAGTCGTTGCTACCGTCCTTGACAGTTTATTTTATCCTGCATGCCATTGACTTCAATTGTTTCTGTTTTTCAGTTTTAATCACCTAAACTATTAAAATTTAGACTGGTGACACTTGTATGTACCTAACTTATTTTATATATCTATATTATTATATGAGACTCAACCATTAGCTGGAACATTTCCAAAAGTATTATAGAGTATCTAAATATCAAGAAAAATATTTTGTTTCGCCACATATTTGAAACTGACATGCTCTTGCCAAAATATGCATTGACATAACATCTGGTTATTTTTTTAAATTTCAAACATTAGTTTTGTGCTAGGATCTAAACGAATTTATCCTGTAAGTATATTATTTTCACAGATTTCTACCATCTTGAAAACCATGCATTTTTTTTATTCTCTCGATCCGTTTTTTACTGAATTATTAAATGTCTGTTGACGTTGGTTGTATATGTTTTTGCTGATCAGATAAAATTTCTCTCTCCGGAAAGTAAAAGTGGCAAAAGTCTCTGTCAGACTACTTTGAGGAAAAGGGAAAGGATTATGAAATGCAATATCACTGACGCAAAAGAATAAATTAAGAACTGGTTTTATACTTTTGTGTAAGAGAGAAAGGATGGTGGTGATTTTTTTACTATGATCTGGTAGTTAATTAGATTTCCGTATATATGTTCTATATTTTGTCTGTAGCTTTGTTTCCAGGTCAAAGTATAGGATAAGCATTTCACTTTCAAGATAAAAATGTGGCTTTGGTGACCCCCAATGTGATAAATAAAAATAACTGTGCAAACAAGCACTTGTAGATATACTATAAAACGGATACTTCGAGTGTGTCCTGATTATTTAGGTTATTCTGTAATTGAAAATATTTTAGACATGGTTTGTTTTCGTGCCTTTGTTTTATAATCAAATTAATTTAGTGCTAGTTTGCTTTACACATTACTAGGGATTTAACAAAACCTTGAAGTTCCTTAATTTATTATCATTTGTGTTTGCTTAAACAATTTAGATCTTTTACACATGCAAGATAAATTTAGACTAATCATATGTACCAATATTTAATTTCGTGTTTTTTAGTACCTATTGTTATACACGGTGGCCCAGAGCCGACTGGCGAATTTTACATAGATACTACGTTGCGATAATTTAAAATTGTGAAACAATTTATATGCTGAAATGTCATAATAATAATGCAGTTTTCACATAACATCGGCAAAAATGAATCACTTTATGGTAGTTGTTCATACAAACATTCGTTTTTATTATGAAAATAGATCAATAATTACTACACAATGAATGTTTCCCAAACATTTTAATGTTGGTAGATGTGGGGCAGTTCCATCTCGTAATGCAAAAGTGAGCTGGATAAGGAAATTTGAAGATGCTGGTAGTATCACTGACGTAAAGCCAACTTTTCCATAGAGTTATTTTGGGTTTCGGAGATATCCCATGGTCTACGCGTTGGCCAGGTTTATCAGTTCTTGATATCTTTTTGTGGGAATACTTGAAGAAATGCTTATATGGAAAGTGCCCAAGAACCTTTAATGAACTAAAACGCTATTTGTAATGTCTTTACTAATGTAGACTAGAATTTATTAATTATAGTTTTCAATAATTTTACAGAATGTTTGAGGCAGTGTATAGTTGTTGAAAGCCCCCCTCCCCTCGAATATTTTATTTAAAAAATTAAAATTTTAATAAGGCATAAAAGATTTTGCCACTTCTGGCTTCACACCAATTTATTTTTTCTTATAGCGTCATCAGGAAACCCACGGTTAATTTTCTCTTTGCACAAAGTACGTAAGTCATGAAAATATAAAGACCCAAGCTAGACATTTCAACTATAGGTTACTTATGGAATAACTGTAATATACAATCAAGTAAATATGATAATAAAAATCATTAGTTGTAAAAATTTTCCAGATAAAATCGAGTGTCATCTATTTTTATTTATTCCACACTTCCAGTAATATTACTAAAATGTCTATTTCTAGTAAAAGGGCTTACAACTACTGATTACTACAATATAACAGAAGAGAGAGCTGCTATTTAAAACAACTACCGAGTGACTATAAATGATTGAATTTTTTTTTATTAGGTTGGCACTGTTTATGTTTGTGGAACTGTAAGTCTATGTCAAATGCGAGGTTAGCAGGTTAGGTTTTGCGTCAGTTTTGACATAGAATGACGCAAAACCTAACCTGCGAACATTGAATTTGACATAGACTTACAGTGCCACCAACATAAACAGTGCCAACCTAAGAAAAAAAATTCCAATCATTTATAGTCACCCGGTAGTTGAAAGCCTCTTTTACAATAAAAAAAATTTGCAGCATAAAAAATTAGAAAAACTAAACAGTTTTATTGTCAGAATCTGCTATACTGTATAGTCCATTTACTTGACATCTGCACTGTCAAACTGACATGTTGGCACCACTGCTATTTTTCACATTTTAACAATTAAATTACTGTACAGTCTAATAAAAAACACATTATTTTTGAGGTATAGTCAAGAATTTTTTTAAAAATTTGACACTGACAGTGCAGATGTCAAGTAAATGGAGTATATGTATTTTATAAACAGGGCCGGTCGTAACGGAAGGCAAACGCGTGCCTCGCATGCGGGTGGCCGAATTGAAACCGATACCTTTAGTTAACTTCATCTGTCAGATAAGTAAAAGAACATCTATTATTTGTGAGGTAATTTCCTGGTTTGTAAGCATTTATCATACTTTAGTAAGTTTTCTCAGCTAAATTCCGAATTTGTAGTCATTTTTCCAAATGAAATTATAGATTTATTGGCTGCAGGTGTTAAAAAAGAAATAATGCAGGTTGTAAAATCTTCTAAATATTTTTCAATTATACTCGACTGTACACCAGACATAAGTCATACTGAACAAATTACATTTGTTGTGAGGTACGTAAATATAAATATTTCAGATAAAAATGTCGAAATACACAATTTTTTTTGGATTTTGATCCTATCACGAACACAACTGGTGAAGGATTGTTTAACTTCTTATTAGAAAAATTGGTTGATTACGAGTTACATCTGCAAAATATTAGGGGCAAGGTTACGACAATGGGTTTAGTATGCGAGGTAAAAATATTGGACTTCAAAAATGCATCATAGATATCAATCCAAGAGCACTCGTTGTCCCGTAATGCTCATACTTTGAATTTGGTCGTAAGCGATGCTGCTAATATTAAGGGAAATATTTGTTTTTTTTTGGAATAATTCAGGAAGTATATACTAACTTTTTTTCTGCTTCCCCATACAGATGGAATATCTTGAAAAGCCACATTTTAAATTTAACTTTCAAAGATCTTAGCGACATAAGATGGGAGAGTAGAATACAAGCTATAAGACATTACGCCACAACCTGAAAAACATCATTGATAGTTTAACAGAATTAATGAATGATCCTACCTGAGACTTGAAAACAAAACATAAGGCCCGTTCGCTGGCAGAAAAGATATCTACTTTTACATTTATTTGTTCCATAATTATTTGGTACAATTTACCTTCAAAGGTAGTAAAATGCTTCAGAACCCAAAATTAAACTTAGCCGAATGTGTCTACGCGTTAAAAAATCTCCAAAATAGCACTAGTCAAAATAGAAACGATGAATGTTTCAATATAGGTATTTAAAGTGATGCCATTAAAGAAGGTGAGAAAATTCAAATCAAGCCAGAATTTCCTACAATTCGCACAGTAAAAAAACACGTCAATTTTTCTATGAAAGTAGAGATAATTCCATTGCCGATCCTAAACAATGTTTCAAAATAAATTTCTATTTTACGATTTTAGATCACATGAATAATTCTCTTGAGGAAATATTTGAATTAATATAAGAGTGTGAATCTCTGTTTAATTTTTCCTGATGTTTTGAGTAATCCCCTTTAGATTTTATGAAAAACTGTAGATGTGGATTTGATGTCTTCTTTCCCAAATTTTACCGTTGCCTTGATTATTTTTTTGACACTGCCACTTTCCGTAGCGACTGGTGAGAGGAGTTTCTCAAAACTTAAAATAGTTAAAAATTATATACGATCTACCATGGCTCAATCAAGACTTAAGTCGTTTTGCACTTATTTCTATGAGCATGAAATATCAGAGAAAATAGATTTTTCAAAAACGATAGATGAATTTGCAACTCTAAAAGCCAGAAAAGTAGTATTGAAGTAATTTTTTGGTCTCTTTTGTTTTGTTCTGCTGAGTTATTTTAGATTAATTTAGAATATAAGATGAATCTACTATCTATTTTGTTAATATTGTTCAAATTTAAATAATATTTTTACACCCTTTTGAAATCTTTAGTAATCTAAATAATTATTATAATAAAACATTTGCATTTTAAAAGAAGATTATTCATTTATTCCGAAGTTTATTCTATCATTGGAACAATATATTTATAAAAATATACGTCGTGTATAATATAATAATGGTGAGGCACTAACACCCCATGAAGGAGCTTGGCCTGCAAGGGCTGTCGCGTGTCAAATTCATAACACTTGGTGATGTGGTGAGCATCGCGCATTAGACAACCGCATTATTACCTCTTATTCTTTCGAACGTAGGTCCCTAATTATTTAAAGCGACTGGGTAGGCCGCCCGCCAGGCATCGATCTGGGATTTGAACTCCAGACTTCCGCACCGCAGTCCGATGCTCTAACCATACGTCGTGTATTAATATTATTATTTTTACAGCTTATAGCTATAGCTATAAGATAGGAAATGTGTCTTCAATGATCTTAATAATACGAGTACTTTAATTATTATTTTTATAACAATTACATCATTCATACCTGTCTCATCTCTCCGATGTGATTAGAAAGCTTATTAAAACCCATTTTTTAAGGTGTCACACAACATTTTACGAAATGAGACGTACCCCCCCCCCCCCCTCCCGACATTGTCACTCTAAATTCCTTACAGATGAGGAGGCGAAATCTGGGTTTGCACATGGGCGGCCACCTACCCAGGACTGGCCCTGTTTATAGTTAACTATTGTACAGCGCAACTCCTATTTAACAAAATCACTAAATGCAAGAAAAAACATTCGTTAAACGAAAATTTCACAAAACAAAGATTCATTTAAAATTAATTAAATTTTACTTAAAATTTGCACTTTTTCTGAAACACTTAAACATTTGCGTTAGTGCTTATATTCAGACATGTCTCTGTGCTCCAAAAAAGAAACTGAAGGATGTTCCATGTACAATTGAACCTTTGTTTTTAAGTTTGAACTTCACGTAGATTTAGCAGTGTTACTGCATACTGAGTTGTGAGAATTAGTATTGACAACAGTTTTGGTGTCTTCTGTTAAAGACCATAAATAAAAGACTAATCTCTTATAAGTGGACTCAGTACAGTATTAAACCTATAGAGATTGAGTTTCAAAAATTTTATTCAGGAAAAAATTTCTGACCGTTTTTATAAAAAAAAAATCATATTTTACTTCACTAAATGGATTTTCATTTCGTAGAATAGAGCAAAAATCATATGGTAAATTATTGGACCCGTAGAATCTCTGTAAAAAATTTATTAAACAGACAATTTCGTAAAACGGAAGTTTGTTAAGAAGTTACACTGTATATAACGGGTGTTCATAAACCGTCGTTATCCCAGTTGCTGTGAAAAACAAAATGTTATGTCTTTGATTAATTCGTGCAACACAATGAAACGTCATTGAGTACTGTCATAGCGTATTTTTTCTCAATTTTAATAGACATACGTTTCTGAAGTCAAAACCTACTGGGATGACGACTGTTTATGAACACCCGTTACTTTACAGCCCATTTTGTGTAGATAAAAAGTAAGCTACAGGTCTCCAATATCTTTATGTTGATAATTTTTGGTTCTAACGGAGCCGTGAAAGAAAAGTGTATGTTTGTTTAACGAAAAAAATAGTATGTCACTTCGAATACAACCAGAAGCAATAAATTCCTGAAAAAAGTATAAAAATTTCCAACCATTCTTAAAACAGCAAAAATGCAGGGCTTGAACTACTAGACCTCATGGTCGTGTCATGCATTTACTGGTAGTCATTGTCATGAAAGGTAGATTAAAATTTAAAACGTTACGTTTATGCGTACATCAAATTGCATTGTAACTTCTTTTATGGGATTCTACATTAATAGCTATACTACAAACCTAAATATTAATTAAACACGAGATATAAGCAGTATTATCCTTGACATATCTGCACCAATTTTTGAATGTATAAAATTAATAAAGCTAAGTAAGAAGGTAACGTGATATAAGCTGATCGCCCGAAAAATAGCTGTTCTATTGAATTTAGATACTGTTGTACGTTTCAACATACTACAAGGATGATTGTAAAATTATTTCTATTAATATTATTATTATTTTTACAAAATTACTATTACTATTTTCTTTAATATATTTTCAGAACAATGATGTGCACGTGAACAGAACTTCACACAATCAACATGGCCAGAGAAGTGTTCTGGGTTTATGTAAACTGCTACAAATTTCAAAGTCGAATTCGCCCAAATCTTCAATCCCTACAGAAATGCAATTTACATAGTATAAAATATAGGAAATTCCATCCACAAAATAAAACCACATCAAGATGGAATTCGTCTGAGGCTTCCAAAAGGGATAACCAGCCAATAACTGGAATTCCCTACAATAAGCTGTCTATTGGGGTTCCTAAAGAAATATGGCAAAACGAAAGGAGGTTAGAATATATGTTATTTGTGTACCCAATTAAACTTAATAATTTTTTATAGGGTGGCAATTACACCAGCTGTAACAGCAGCATTGGTAAAAAAAGGTTTTACTGTAAATATTGAAAACAACGCTGGGCTTCAAGCAAAATTCAGGAATGAAGATTATGAAAAAGCAGGAGCCAAGCTCGTTGGCTTGGAAAAGGCTTTCCAATCAGGTATGATTCAACTTTTTGGATTTCTGTATACTTAAAGTAAATTTAAGGGCACTTAAATAATGGGATTACCTTCCTTTTGGTTGGTATGTCACCTTGAGTAAATGGGCCCTGCTGATGATCTTCGCTGAAGAAACATGGTAGCTCTTTTTTGAACTTTTATTAAATAGCTGGAAAGTAAAAAATATAAATTACTCTCTTACTTTCAGATATTGTACTCAAAGTACGGCAGCCTTTAGAAAATGAAGTAGATTATTTTAAGGAAAATAGTACACTTCTATCATTCCTGTATCCTGCGCAAAACAAATCGCTTGTGGATAAATTGGGTAGCAAAAAAATTAATGCGTTTGGTAATATAATTTATAGTGCGGTTGGCACAGATCAGTATTAATCCATAATCGTAAAATTTTAGCGATGGATTGCATTCCACGCATATCAAGAGCTCAAGTGTTTGATGCCCTGAGTTCAATGGCCAATATTTCAGGCTATCGAGCTGTTATTGAAGCAGCTAACCACTTTCCCAGGTTTTTTTCAGGTTAGTTTTAAAATAAATGTAATCATGCAAGATACTAACTTTAATTTTAACAGGACAAATAACTGCTGCCGGAAAGGTACCTCCAGCGAAAATTTTAGTTATTGGTGGTGGTGTGGCTGGACTTGCAGCAATAGCCCAAGCTAAGAGTATGGGAGCCATTGTCAGAGCATTTGATACGAGATCTATTGTTAAGGAGCAGGTTGAATCGTTAGGAGCTGAATTTCTCACTGTCACTATCCAGGTATGTCTTTATGATTGAATCACATATACGATTTTGCAATTAAACAGTAATTGTAAAATGAAACTTGCGTAAACAAGGAGCGATAATAAGTTTGATTTTTGTTAATGGTTTAAAATTACAGATTGACATTTGAAGTTTTAAATATAAAATCGCAGAGGTACAGGGTGTTTGCTCAAATTTTGACAGCTTCTAGCGACTTTATTATTCCAGATAGAAAAAAATTGTTCAGATAAAAATTGTAGGGTATCATCCAAACCGTCCGAATTTGCTATTTAAAGAAACAATTGAGCATCACGGGTGAACTTTTTGACTTAGTGTATACTTTTTTTTTAATGGAACACCCTATATATTATGTGTTTATTGGATAGCGCTTAAAATTCTCTTCAAAAATATATACGTTGCCTATAATTACTTCATCCATTGTTGAAATATCCGCTATTAACGAATCAAAATATTACTAATTTTCTATATGAAATAAATCAATCCGAAATCAATAAGTAATACCATAGCTGTTTGTAAGCTAAATGTTATGTTTATAACTAACTATAAGGAGATTTTTATTTTTATAAGCGAAAAACCCTCCACCGAAACCTGTAATTAATAATTAGTAATGATTCATTTATTCAATTCTATTTGTTTCCTCCTTGCATTTTACGTTAATGGAATCCATATAGATTATAAAGGGATGATGATGTGCATGGTATAGCCTCTTGTTACCGTCAAAAATGCAACTTTACAACACAATCAGGAAATTTTACACAACTTCGCGGCTCTAACCCTGTTACGATGGGCGGTAACAAAAGGTTGCGGCTTAAAACGCTCAGGGAGAAGGGCTGGTTCTTTACTACCTTAGGATTAGAGCTGCTTCTTTACTACCTTATCCATTAAACGAGTTAAAAGATGTTAAATATTGGAGCGCCACCACTTTTGTTGGTACACCAGTTCACTCCAAAAGTGGGAACAAACGAACGGGGCTTAAGGGGTGTTTGCAGTTCTCGATTTCAACCAGCGGCAGCATCAGCAAACTTACCTTTAGTTCATTTTCTCCAACACTCTCCTGTATTTCTTACAAAAAAAACACAACACAGATACGCATGCAACAGTTGGTATGTGAAATAATAAAAATTGAATACAATCTATTAAGTTAAAAACATGAAATAATTGTACAAGTATGAAGACATAATGAAAGGGTTAGTAAACATTTAAAATTACTTAGCGAAAACAAAGTTCATCGACAATAATGGCATCAAAAATCATGAGTTTGACATCAACATCATCCATTTGCAATAATGGTCTCATTAATCGTGAATTTGACAACAACCAGAATTTTCTACGGCGATATTTATTGAATGTTCATTAAAAGTGACACAACAAATCTCAAGTTAGGTGTGCAACGACTTAAATTACGTACGCACATCTTCTGAACGTCGCACAAAAGGGTTTAAAATGCACAATAAATAATTAGGAACAAATACATGGTTTGCGGAATCCAGGGGCTTCCATTGATGTCCGCTGAAGCTGCCGACGACCGGTGAAGCAGCTACTGCATGAAAGGGTATATGTGGGATGCGGGCACAGGCTTCAGGATGATGTTGGCCACAGTTAGGAGTTGAAACGATAATAATTACCTCAACAGGTGAATAGACGACGTTCGAAACTTTTAATAAAGGAACAACGGAATGAGATTGTAACGTGCGAGATCAACACGACTTCTTGATTAATCTAGAGCTGGTACCTTTAAGAATCCGGTAAATAATCTGCTGCTCCGGTGCTTGGAGGCCCTGCAACCCCTCGTTAAAGAGTCTTGACCACAACATTATTTCAACTTCGACGCTCATCTTCACAGAGCAGCCACGGGTTCCCACGGAACAAAAACAAGTCATAAACCCAATGGGCACAAGAATTGACGAAAAGCACACGGTTAATTGGACGAATTACTTTACAGCGCGTCCCAGCAGCCGAACGACACCTTGCTCGACTCTCTTAAGACGGAAGCGGGGATTAGAATAAATTGTTACGTGAGGAAATTCGCAAACCGAAGGAATAGGCGCACGTGTGACTTAAGCTCGTTCCAGTAGGGTGATGCAATCTTAACTCAGCATTAAGTCTGTGCCTTCACGGAAGTACCGGCCTGCCTGATGACAAATTCGCAGACGAAGATATGATAAGCGGACTACGTCATTTCATCTGGTGCAGGAAACAAATCTAAATTTAGAACGCGCATATCTGAACCTGAATTAATGATATACGGTGAGCTGGGAAACGCAACTATTTCAAATGAACGGAAGAAAGTATCGAATGGACTAAAATTTTTACTACACCACTGAACTATGAATTTGGGCTTAAATTATGCGGGAAAATACTACAATCTGAGTTTCAGATGCGGGAAAATGCAGAAAAGCGCTAAATTTCTAAAATTGTCTTTACACTCACACCCAAAAACCAATCTCACCTACCCGTGGTGCACCCTGTTAACGAAAAAAGGTTCTGGTGACCCAATGTTAAAGGGTATAAAAATTTCTAATCGGGTAAATTACCCTCATAGGGACCAACATCATAGAGTCCCTGAGTCAGAAAAAATCACAAGACAACATGGCATGGAAACGGGATTTGAGGTCGGACACAGAATAACCTTACGCAAACCATTTCTGATTCATAATACTGTAAATAAAAATTTAGGTGTCCCCCTATCCTGTAATATGTACTTTAGGTTGCCTAGTTTTGGAATGATAGGCTCGCACTTTTGTGTGAATCACGTGTTATTTCGTTTTATGCATATTATTCTTGTTTCTATTTTTGTATTTCCGTTTGATATAATAGTTTTTTGTTACTACTAATATTTATCTCTGTCATCCACTGCAGGATATAGATGATACATAGCATTTGCAACAATATTTTTCCACTATGTGCTTATGCACATAGAAAATACTGTTGTGGAACAAAGCTATTATGAATAGAAAGTTACCTATTAATTTTGATTTTAGGAAGAAGGTGGAGCAGTGGGAGGATACAGCAAAGAAATGTCAAAAGCGTTTATTGAAGCAGAACACGCACTTTTTGCAAAACAATGTAAAGATGTTGATGTCATTATTTCAACGGCGCTTATTCCTGGAAAAAAGGCACCTGTACTAATTTTGAAGGTAATTTGATACTGAATGGATCTAGAAATTCTGGCAAACTATAATTGCCACTTAAACAGTACCTACAAAAAAGTTTAGATGTATGACATGGTAAATATCAACATGCCATGCATCTATTTTCAACTGTGGCATTTGCATTTTAGGTACAGTCAAACCTCTGTTCAACGAACGAAATTTTGGTTAGAACCGTCAATGCCCGATATTATTTATATATAAATTTCTCTCTATTTAGCCAACACAATCTATTAATTAGGGTCATAAACCCTTGTCAGGTAGTTTGAATTCCAGGAAGGTTCTCTGTAATGGGGTGATTAGGCGGTAATGCTGCATTCCTTCAATGGCTGTATTGTTAAGTTGAATGAGCTGTTTCCAGGAAGGTTCTTTCTCATTTACCAAAGGTTCAATTTCGGAATTTTCCTAGAATATTGATGGGGTCATTGGCGGTAATGCCGCATTCGTTCAAAGACTGTACTGTTCAGTTTAACAAATTGTTTCACAGCGTTAAGTTAAGCTAAGTTTGTATGCCGCGCCGTCGGACCGCGAAACTTTTGAGGCATTTGAGACCATCCGTCAAATCTTTAAATCAGTGCGAGGTATTTTTTGAAAACGTGTATTGTTTAAATGCAAAGTGCAACCAAAAATTACACACTCCTTTAAGAACTCTTAAGTCCACATCTGATGTTTTCGTAAGTACATACCTAATGTTTCGGTGTGGCCTTTATGTCCCTTTGTACATTATATATAATAGCTTATGTGTTTAATCATACATAATGTACGTTTATGTTACATACTATGCACATAGATATGTAGCTATGTATGTATTAATAATTACGTACATTAAACTTCACATAAAACTACAACTTCAATTATTTAATCATTTTTCAGGTTAATTAAACACATATATATATGCATACATATATACCGAATTATTCTAAACTAGCGTTCTGCACCCAAATTGGGCGCGAAATAATTCATTTAATGCAATTTGTACAAGAGCGATCCATTTTGTGTGTCGAGTTAATTTTGAGGTTAGAAAATCCACATAAAAAAGTCACTTATAAAAATTTGAAAACCCTACTACTGACTTACTTGCGTCGCCCTGAGTCGATTGACACCAAAATCAGCCAATTCAGCCCACAGGTTCGCTCTCAAAGTGGCGTCAAGCAAGCAAGCAATGAAAATTATTATGTCGGATAACGAATTTTCTATATTACGAATTTTTTTCGGCGAATTTACGACTTCGTTAAATAGAGGTTCGACTGTATATTATTCTAAACTAGCGTTCTTTACCCAATTTGTACAAGAGTGATCTATTTTGTGTGTCCAGTTAATTTTGAGGTTAGAAAATCCGTCCTGAGTCGATTGACACCAAAATCAGCCAATTCGGCCCACGGGTTCGCTCTCAAAGTGGCGCCAAGCAAGCAAGCAATGAAAATTATTATGTCGGATAACGAATTTTCTATATTACGATTTTTTTTCGGCCAAATTACGACTTCGTTAAATAGAGGTTTGACTGTATATTTTGTCATAAAGTTTCATAAACTGCCCAGTATTTGGTCCGTTTTTACCACCTAAACTATTATACGATCTAAGGTTCTCTCTAGCTGGGTATAGCAGACTTATATTTGTAGGAACATGTTCTGTCTATGAGACCTGGTAGTGTAATTATTGATTTAGCAGCTGAGGCAGGCGGAAATATAGAAACAACAAAACCTGGAGAAGTGTATCAGTTAAACGATATTACTCATGTAGGTTTAACTGATCTGCCCAGTCGACTACCTACGCAGAGTTCAACTCTTTATGCCAATAATATTTCCAAACTTTTGCTGTCAATGGGTAAGTAATCTAATTTAACTGGTCAGTATATACAGTAGCTATAACCTTCTACTCTATATTTTTAGGTGAAAAAGATCATTTCCATATAAACTTATCAGATGAAGTAGTTCGAGGTAGCATAATCTTGCAGCACGGTGAGCTCTTATGGCCACCACCTCAACCTATAGGACCTGCGGCAACTGCTCCACCACCTCCAAAGCAGACGGCAGTTGCTGTAGCACCTCCAAAAGAAGTCAGTCCTTTCATGATCACCTTTAAAGATGCCTTAATGTGTTCTACAGGTACTAAACGTGTACACAACTGTTATCTATAATTCACCAAATTATTTGTAGGCGTTGGGTCTTTGTTGGCACTCGGCATGGGCTCTCCAAATCCAGCCTTTACTTCTATGTTGACAACGTTTGGATTGTCAGGTCTGGTGGGGTACCACACTGTCTGGGGTGTCACACCTGCATTACATTCCCCGCTTATGTCTGTAACAAATGCCATTTCTGGCATCACCGCTGTAGGTGGCCTACTTCTCATGGGAGGCGGTTATTACCCTTCAAATGAAGTAGAGGTACAAAACTTTTTACAAGTGTCCACTGTTTTTTAGTTGATGAGATGTATACACAGTACTTTTTTCGGAGTATATGGAAGAGGATTTCACCTATTTTAAAAGATATGACGTCAGTTATATTAGGATAAATTTACATAATTTGGTGTTGTCAATCTGAAAAATACTGAAAATGTGGATTTCCAACTGTCTGAAATTGTGATCAATTTCTTTCTTCTTCTCTCCTTAATAGCTTTTGTTTTTCTAATTTTAACAATATATGATGTGTTTAGGTTTATTTTGGTTTAAAAGTTAATAATTTTAAATGTATTGATGACTAAGTAACTGAACACTAAGCGACAGTCAACTCCAAATGATGCATTTAAAGGGATCAAAACTTTTTTAATGATTTACGTAATGTTCTGCTGTGGAATTTTTCTTATAAATGCATGGTTTACTAATCATATGATCTACTAAATCAACAGAAACATGTAATGAAATGTATATTGTTGCTCTTAACTATGGTTATTATGGTGGAGTCAATTTTAAAATGATGAAATCAGCTCATGGCAATATTTTTTTATTTTATTCCGCATTCCGCCAACAGCCGTTAGGCCAATTATAGGCGTCACTGTACATTTTATGGGGACTTCCAACCCCACTAACGACTGTCATGATGTTATTATGACAACCGTGACCAACTTTTTTCCATGGTAGCCGTACCACGACGTGCCGGGAGAAGCAGCCGTGAAACTCCCATCCAAGTTCTGACCAGAGAGAGCGCTGCTTAACTCTGCTGATCAAACGTGGACGCTTGTTCAAGCTACACCACCCGGGACCTGACATTAAATATGACATTGTTAAATTTATGTTCCCTTGTTCAGATAACTTAGAAAATTAATATGTTCAATACCTACGTTCTTAAGCAATAGTTAGAAATTTTACTCAGTGGCCATAAATATTCACAATATTATATTTTATTTTCCTAAAAATGGTATTGTAATGGTTTTTATGAAGAAACTAACTTAAAATTAGCTATTAGGAAAATAAAAAACAATAAGGCTGCAGGTAATAGTAACAGAAAACTTAAAAAAACCGGTACAGAATATCCGAAAGAGGAGCCAATATGGGAACAGACCATTACCTAATGGGGATAAAAATAAAAATAAGACAGGAAATAACAACAGAAACGACAAAACACAAACATAAAGATACTGGTTTCAACATAGAAGAACTGCAAAAAATTGAGAGTCCAAAGAAAACTACAAGGAAATCTAGAAAAAGCAGAGGAATAAGAATCAATTGAAGAAGAATGGAGAGATATAGAGAATATAATAAAATAGACATCAAGAGAAGTGATAGGAAGAAAGAAACTAAGGAAGAAAAATAAGTGGTTTAACAAAGAATGTAGAGAAGAAATGCGAAAAAAGCAAAAAGCAAGAGAAAAGATCATTCAATCTGGACGGGAGGAAGACGAGAGAGGATATCAAGCACAAAAACAGAAGACCAAACGACTACTAAGAAGGACAAAAAGAGCATTCAAAGAAAAGGAACTGGAACAAATAGAAGAGAGATACAAAAACAAAGAGATAAAAAACTTCTACCAAGAAGTTAAGGGGAAGTACAAAGGGTACCAACAAAGAATACGGTTCTGCAAAGATAAGGATGGAAACCTTATTGGAGATGAGAATAGAATGCTGGAAAGATGGAAAGAATATTTCAAGGAAGCGCTGAGCGAAATACAAAATGAAAAGAAAGAAAATGAGGACAACACCAAGCCAAATACGACGGAAAAGGAGGATCCAACCAAAGAAGAGATCGCAGAATTAATAAGAAACCAAAAAAATAGAAAGAGCCCAGGGGAAAATGGCATTAACGTGGAATTGATTAAGTACGAGGAGCAATACTAGAAACAAAATTGTACAACATAATAAAAAAGGTATGGAACACGGAGAAAATTCCGAAATCCTGGAAAAAATCTGTGAGTATCCCAATACATAAGAAAGGGGAAAGAACACAATGCAAAAACCACAGAGGAATAACACTCTTAGATACGACATATAAACTACTGGCAACAATAGTTCGAAATAGATTACAGAAATAGATAGATAGGGAAATAGGAGACTACCAAGGAGGATTCCGGAAACACCGTTCCACACGATCTTTATAGACTTTAGAGAGGCGTACGATACAATTAAAAGAGAACAACTATACAAGACCATGAAAGAATTGAGAATACCAGAAAAACTAATCAATCTAACAAAAATTACCATATCCGGCACGTCGAACAAAATCAAAGTGAATAATCCCTCTCCACTGAGTTCAAGGCAAACAGAGGTCTATGACAAGGAGACCCCCTATCTACAACCCTGTTCAATCTGGTACTTGAAAGTGTAATATGAAAAAGTGAAATAAACAGAACAGGTACACTATTGAATAAAAGCCATCAATGTATAGCCTACGCGGATGACGTGACACTCATTGCAAGGTCAATTAAAGAGCTGCAAAGAGTAACCAAAAATCTACAAGAAAATGCCAAAAAGGTTGGAGTAACCATTAATTACGGAAAATCGAAATACATGATGATGGGAGCAATGAAAAGAACAGCAGAGACCCTGCAGGCAATAAAAATCAACCCAGCAGACGATAAAACACTAGAAATAGAAAGAGTACAACACTTCGTATACTTGGGAGTATTAATTACAGAAAATGGTGACCAAACAAAAGAAATTGCAGCAAGAACGGTGAAAGGGGACCGGTGCTCAGAAACCTTCAGTGTAATACTTAAATCAAAAAGTATGTTACGTAAAGCAAAGTTAAGGTTGTACACAACAATGCTAAGACCAACAGTGACCTATGGGTGTGAAACGTGGGTGCTAAACAAGGAGCACCAAGAAAGGTTAAAAGTGTGGGGAAAGGAAGATATTGAGGAAAATCTATGGAGGGAGAGGAACAGGATGGAAGAGAAGGGGAAATGAAGAACTACATCAACTGTATGGAAAACCAACAATTACACAATACGTAAAAGCCCAAAGAGTAAGATTGCTAGGGCACATAGAGAGATTGCCAGAAGACGGGACAACAAAGGCAATAGTGAGGAAAGGAAAATCCCGAAAGAGATGGATACAAGCAGTATAAGAAGATTTTGAAGAAAATGGTGTCCAGGAATGGAAAAGAAAAGCGAAAAACAGGAAAAGAGTGGAGAGACATCACAAAGCTATGGGCCTAAAAGGCCTGTGAAAGCTATATGTGTAAGGCTGCAGGACTGGATGAGATAAGTGGAGAACTGATAAAAAAGGAGGTAATGAGTTAAAAGAGAGAATATACCACCTGATAAAAACAATTTCGACAACAGAAGAAATGCCAGAAGATTGGAGGACCGTACCGATTCATAAAAAAGGAAACCCAAGGTTATGCTCTAACTATCGTGGGATAACATTACTTAACACTGCTTATAAAATATTAACATCCATTCTATATGAGTGGTTAGAGCAACATTTAAAGAACGAAATGAGAGACTACCAACATGGATTTAGGAAGAGAAAATCCACAGTAGATGCTATATATTTAATAGTCAAATAATAGAAAAATGTTATTAACATAATATACAAATACAAATGCTTTTTATCGACTTTAAAAATGCATTTGACAGTAGGTATAAACCGCTTAAAACTCAATGACGACTTAGTAACATTAAACATACCAGCGAAAATTAGACGGTTGATAAGAATGACAATGGAGAAATCAAAAGTGACAGTAGGAACAGAAGAAGGTATAACAGAGTTATTCACAACGAATAAATGCACTGTCATTCAGCTTATTCAACATCTCACTGGAGGCTATAATGCAAAAAGTAGACATTAAAAGGACAATAATAAATAAATTAACACAAATTGTTGCATATGCAGATGACATTGTCGTCATATCAAGAGATGTGTGAGAACTAAATAATGTATTTAACAACATAATAAAGGAGGTAAGCGAGAGAAAAGTAAAAATTAATGATAGTAAAACCAAGGAAACCCAATGTTATGCTCTAACTATCGTGGGATAACATTACTTAACACTGCTTTTAAAATATTAACATCCATTCTATATGAGTGGTTAGAGCAACACTTATAGAACGAAATAAGAGACTACCAACATGGATTTAGGAAGGGAAAATCCACGATAGATGCTATACATTTAATAGTCAAATAATAAAAAAATGTTATGAACATAATATACAAATACAAATGCTTTTTATCGACTTTAAAAATGCATTTGAGGTATGTAACACATGGATAAAAGAACATTTCTGTAATTATTTTAAAGTTTGTAACTTTCTATACACCACTGCTGATTGAGAGTACAACATATATGCAAAAACTAAGGTGCTACAGCTGTAAATAATCTTATTTGAACATAATAAACTTATCTGCTCGGTAACATCTAAATTTGTGTGACGCAAATTGTTCCATAAACTTCAAAAAACTGCTGGTGTCATCACTTAAAAACACTTTTGCTGTTTGTGCATGTCTTTCCAATATTTGTCTTCTTCTACATTCAGGATTTGTCCTTTCTTGAGGCGCTTTCGACGACAATATGTTGGTAAATTTGGAAATAAGCTTGGGACAGCTTTGTCAGCTAATTGAGGGTAATGCAGCAACAGTTCTGCATTTCCCCACTCTCATTTCTAACGTTTTCAAATGTATTTTCCATTAAAATGTATTTCACACACGGCAGAACTTTTTGTTAGGGTCCAACGTTCTCGTGCTGTTGCACGAAGCCATGCTTTATTTCGGATCTCGTTCACTGGAAAAGAAAATGTTGTTAGAGTTTGCATACGCTTTTCTTTTAAGGTACTGTTGTGGTTGGTACACAGCGTCTTCGTGGCATTCTAAATATAAAATTAAAAGTTACAAGAAATGCCCTAAAAATGAGGTTAGGTTGTTACTTACCTCAGTGAATTACTTAATAAACCCCATGAATTCTAGCAGCAACAGCAGTCCAACATATTAATATTTAATCATACGCTACATTTCAACAGACATTTTTATAAATAAACAGTACAAAATTGGTCTACGATCAGCGTTGCCAAATCTCCAACAGCATGGCTTGTAAGTGTAGGAGGCAGTGCTTACATACACCATTTACGGTTAAAGCTATTTTAATCCATACAAATTTTAAACTTTAACTGTATTAAAAGTAGTTATAGAAATATCGGTTTCTGGCAGTGTTGATTCACCCAGTAGAACGTATTCTCTAATATTCTTGTTTTAGGTATTAGCTGCAGCAGCCGCTTTCATTTCATTCATCAACGTCTTTGGTGGCTTTGTGGTAACGAAGCGTATGTTAGACATGTTTAGAAGGTATATTTTATAGTCTTTCTTACAAGCAACCATTCTTACCAAAACCAAAACTGTTGCAGACCAGAAGATCCACCGGAGTACAATTCCTTGTATGCCATTCCAGCAGCAGTGTTTTTAGGAGGATATGGATGGGCAGCTACTCAAGGCTGTGCCGAAATCCACCAAGCTGCCTATTTGGCTGCGTCTCTATGCTGTGTTGGTGCTCTTGGAGGTCTCAGTTCACAAAAAACATCTAGATTGGGCAATAATTTAGGAATGGTAAATTTTTGCACATTGCCAAATCTCCACATTGTAATGGAACTTTTAGATTGGAGTATCTGGCGGAATTGCTGCAACGTTAGGACAAATAGCACCTAGCAACGAAGTTTTGGCACAAATGATTGCATGCGCTGCACTCGGTGGAGGACTGGGGACTCTCATTGCTAAAAAAATTCAAATTACAGATCTTCCCCAGCTTGTGGCAGGTTTCCATAGGTATTTTTAATATTTTACATTATTTTATGGTAAAATATATTTTGTTTTAAAGCTTGGTAGGTCTTGCTGCTGTGCTAACTTGTGTATCAACGTATATTCATGATTTCCCTACTCTCGCAACGGACCCAGCAGCTAACGTGCTCAAGACTGCTTTGTTTTTGGGTACTTACATTGGTGGCGTAACATTCAGGTAAATAATTTGGTTAAGGTTTAGCTATTTCTTATAATCATACATGTTTTAGTGGTTCCCTAGTTGCATACGGAAAACTACAAGGTGTATTGAATTCAGCTCCACTTTTATTACCAGGTCGACATGCTATGAATGCAGGGTTATTAGCAGCGAATGTTGCTGCAGGAGGTGCATTTTTTTACTATCCATCAATTGAAGCGGGACTGGGGGCACTTGGAACCACGGCTACACTTTCTACAGTTATGGGATTGACTTTAACAGCAGCAATTGGCGGTACAGTTAAATAAGTATGAGGTTGGCATTATTTTCTTGATTAAATCATATTGTAGGAGCTGATATGCCCGTAGTAATAACAGTACTCAATAGTTACTCTGGCTGGGCGCTTTGTGCAGAAGGATTTATGTTGAATAACAATTTGATGACAATTGTCGGTGCTCTGATCGGTTCTTCCGGTGCAATTTTATCGTACATCATGTGTAAGGTACATGTATCGTTGTCATGTCTTTTAGTGCTTTTCTCTACAATAATTTTTTAATTGCTTCTATTTTATACCCGTTGTAGTTGTTTAAATAAGTAAATATGCTTATAGGCAATGAATCGTTCACTTCCAAATGTAATATTAGGAGGCTATGGAACTTCAAGTACAGGTTCTGGAAAGCCTATGGAGATTACTGGAACTCATACTGAAATTAATGTGGATAGTGCTGTGGATATGATCAACAATGCTCGTAATATTATAATCGTGCCTGGTTATGGCCTTTGTGTTGCAAAAGCTCAATATCCAATTGCTGAAATGGTAAAGAATCTAAAAAGCAAAGGAAAGAATGTCAGATTTGCAATTCACCCTGTTGCCGGTAGGTTGTATATTTCAACAGTTAAATAGATTTATCTAACATTAACTTATAGGTCGCATGCCTGGCCAATTGAATGTTCTGCTGGCAGAGGCAGGTGTTCCCTATGATGATGTGTTTGAAATGGAAGAGATCAACGAAGATTTTCCAGCCACGGATCTGGTGCTTGTGATAGGAGCTAATGATACTGTAAATAGTGCAGCGCTGGAAGACCCCAATTCGCCAATTGCTGGTATGCCGGTACTTAGTGTGTGGCAATCAGATCAGGTAATTTACACCCCATTGAAAATGTGAGTGGAAGGCTGATTTTTAATTTTGTAAAGGTAATCGTGATGAAGAGATCTCTGGGAGTAGGTTATGCTGCTGTTGACAACCCAGTATTCTATAAGCCCAATACTGCTATGTTACTTGGAGACGCAAAGAAAACTTGCGAACAGCTTTTAACAAAAGTGCAAGTTGCGGAAGCAGCCTAATTTTAGATCATACAGTTTATTACTGTGTGTCCTTTACATATAATTTGGAAAATCATACATTTTAAGTAGGTAATTTCAGTTTAAATGAATTGCATATCGTTTACCTTTTATCTAATAACAAAAATGGTTTTAACGTATTCATATTTTTTTTAGTAATTTTAAAAAAATAGCATACTAAAAGATTAGAACATAATTTGGTTAAACTCGATAAAGGAGTAATTATAATTTGATGTGTATTTAGAACAATTCAATAATGATTGTGTGACCATTTTGAAGGCAAACAAATCGGAGCTGTGACATTGTGGATAAAGTTTATTATTGGTTTTGCATAGATAATGTTTTTATTAAGTACATCCCATTTTATGTCATTGAGATAAGTAAAATAAGATGTCAATAATATCATTAATACCCAATTTTTTAGTACTATATTAATGAACCTAATTTAAATTAGTTTTTTCTAAATTAATAATTCTCTTTTACAGAGACATTAATTATAAATACTATTATGTGCATTTTTTAAACAGTTTTGTATGCAGTGTCGTTATGAAATAAAAGAATTTTTCAATAGTTTTGCTTATTTTCGTACTTTTATAAAAGTGTAAAATTTTGCAAATTTGATTGTAAAATTAACTTTTTAAGATACATTAATCTTATCTGAATATATGGAAGTGATAGTTTTTACTGTGGCGATCGTCATCATCATCTGCGTTCAAGCACTAACCTTTATGTCGAATATTTTAAGTCCCCTTCTAATGTTCAAGTTACTAATTTCATCTGTTCTTGTGCAACCTTGTACAGATCTTAAACTGAGGCATATTCTTTCTTACATAAAGCCCAAGTTTCACTTCCGTAGAGAAGTACTGGTACTGCCATTACTTAATAGAGCTTTAGTTGTGTTTCATGTCTGGTTCTATTGGCTAGTGCATGGTGTAATGAATACAAAGTGAAACGTTCCGCAGAATTGAGGCATTGTGGGCGGAGCTTCAAATTCAATCAATAAGAAATGCTCCTACATTTTAAAAGTCTAATTATTATTATTATTATTATTATCATCATAACCTTATTTACCGTTAGGTGTTAAGGTGTAGTATACAAAATAACAAAGTATTAATTCAAGTACTGTACTGTAAATTAATAAGTATAATTCATTCCTAATTTATTTTACTCTATTTTATTCTTCTCCATATACCATCTGGGCCCATCCTTACTTGTTGCGTGCCAATCTTTTCCCCTCGTTCCATGTCATTCCCTTGTCTTTTAATATATCTTCTGTTTGTCCCATGTTTTTCTTGGCCTGTCTCTTGGTCTTCTCGGCTGAGTTCTTGCTTGCCATACTCTTTTAACTGTTCTCTCCTCTCCCATTCTTACCAGGTGCCCAAACCATCTTAACTGTTTTCGTTTGATATCTCCCAATCTTGATTCCACTTCCAGTTCCTCCCTTATTTTAGTATTTCTTACTCTATCTTTCTTCGTTATTCCCATTATTCCTCTTAAGAATTTCATCTCCATTGATTGAATTTTACTTTCCATTTTCTTCGTTAATGTCTAACTTTCACTTCCATATAGTAATACAGATTTATATATGGTCTTATAAACTGTGGTTTTGGTTTTCCTGGACACTTCTTTTTTCGTAATAAAAGCATTGTTTAAGGAATAAAGTACGTTTTTTTCTATAATAACTGTCAAAGTGTTACAATGTTGGTAGATATGTGAGTAAAACGCTAGGAAATTTTTATACCTCGTGTTGGTAGAACTTTTTCAAAATTATGGTTGTGTCAATTTTGAATGTCAAAGTTTCTTAATTTGAACTCTTGACAAATTTCATTTTTTTATTGGAATCAAACGTTCGTTTATTTTCAAATATTGTAAGTTTAATAATTAATAAATTTGCAATATTTTACTATTACTGGGCTGTTCATTTTACCCAGTATTATGACATATCTGTCAAAATGACAATCATTTTTTTAGTGGAAGAAAAGAACTAAATATCTATATACCAACATTATTAAAACTAGGGACCCTGAAGGAATGCAACTTATCCCCTAGAAAGTTGACCTTGAAAATTATTATAGAAAAAAAAATGAACTAGTATATTTTTGCCGCTGCTTCTAACCTGTCATTTAACTCCGCCTCCATTGTTCCCGTTCTCTGTATCTTCACCCCTAGGTATTTAAATGTTTCCACTTGCTCTATCTCTATGCCATTCAGTTTTACTATTATTTCCTCCACTTTCTTTCCTATCACCATAACTTTTGTTTTTTCTGTATTTACTTTTAGGTTTCTATCCCCTAAAGCCTTTGCCCATATATCTTAAGTTATATTGTAGGTTAACTTTGTTCTTTGAATAAACCACTAAATCATCTGCAAAGGCACTCTCTGCTATCTCCACTGGTTCCATATTCCTATATCCCACCTTCACTTTCTTAACTTTCATTTTCACTTTCTTCATTACATCGTCCATAATTACGTTGAATAGTATTGGGCTGAGGACTCCTCCTTGTCTCAGCCCCTCCATAGTTGCAAATTCTTCCGATCTTATGTTTTTAGTTCTGACGTAATTCCTTGTGTTTTTGTATAACGTTTTAATACAGTTTATTAGTTTATCCCCCACTCCTCTGCTACTTAGGCTGTTCCAAACTAATTTTCTAGGTACACTATCAAACGCCTTCTTGATGTCTATAAAAGCCACATATATTTTGTTATTAGCATTTTTCTTTATCAGTTGTTTCAACATGAAAATGTGATCTTGAACTCCTCTTCCTTTTCTGAATCCACTTTGTGTATCCTCTAATTGTCTTTCAACTATCCTTTCTAGTCTTTTAGCCAGGATCCATTCATACATTTTGGCCACTATGCACAATAAAGTGATATCCCTGTAATTAGAACAGTCCCTTTTGTCCCCTTTCTTATATATTGGCATCAGTATTCCTACCCTCCAATCTTGTGGTATTTGTTCATCTCAACAAACTTTATTTATTAACTATACTATCACATCCAAAGCCTTCGTTCTTAGGTTCGTGATCATCTCTGTGTATATTCCATCATGCCCTGCTGCTTTACCTCTTTTTAATCTTTTCAGGGCTTCTGACACTTCTTCTCTTGTTATATCTTCGTCTTGCTCACTATATTCTGTAATGTTCTCCAGTTCTTCCTCAATTATTGTATCTTTGTTCTTTTCTGTCATTAAGAGTTTCTCGAAATACTCTTTCCACCTCTTTATAATGTTGTCATCTTTATCTACTATTTTTCGTTCCTTAGTTTTAATGTGTTTTGCCTTATGTGTTTTTCTGCGTCTCAGGGTTTTTAATACTTTATAAAACAGATTTTGGTTTCCGAGATAGTCACTCTCCATCCTAACCCCAAATTCTTCCCATGATTCTTGCTTTGCTTGATTTACCATAATTTTTACTCTATGTCTCTGCTCTTTGTAGCTGTCATATTTTTCATTAGTTCTATCTCAAATATTCCTTCCATCTCTCTTTCTTGGTTTTGATTTCTGCTTTTATTTCCTCATTCCACCACCTGGTTTGTTTGTTGTATTCACTAACTTTTATTACTCCACAAACTTCTCTTGCTGCTTTATTTCACTTTTCTTTTAGAAGTTGCCACAGCTCTTCCACGTTTAATCCATCTACAGTTTCTTTAATTTTGTCTCTCTGTTTCTACCATTAAATTATATTCCTTTGCCGTGTCTGTTTCTTTCAGCTTGTATATTTTGGTTTTTTCTGTGTAAATATTTGTCTTATCCCCAGTTATTATTATTATTATTATTATATTTGGATAAAGGCTGAGGACATAAATCCTTTGGCAGCCTAAAAGATACAAAAAAAATAATGCAAAATAGTCCGGTAAACACAATTGGAAAAATTACTAAGGATATAAGTATATGCTGCGGCCCAAGCCCGAAATTTATCTTTATTAGTATTGGCCGTAGGCATTTCGCGTGTTTCCAGAGCAATGAGCATGAATGGCCCAAGTCTAAACTGGAAATTTCCGATTTCGGGTTTGTCCCGCAGCACATATACTAAATATGTATGTACCACGAAAAATGTTTATCAAGTCTGTTTTTAAAACTGTTAACAAATGTCGCAGAGATGACGTCGGCGTCGAGGTTGTTCCATACTTCGAACACTCGATTCACCAGGAAGAATTGTCTGTTCTTAGTTTTGAAATTTTCTTTTTTCAGTTTTAGCTCGTGCCCACGCAAGCGTGGGTCCAAATTTAGCTGAAAAATGTCCCTGAGGTTGCCATAATTGTATTTTAAAATTCTAAAAGTTAGAATTAAGTCTCCTCGAAGTCTCCGGTCAAGAAAAGTCGGTATGTTGAGTAACTGTAGTCTTTCCGAGTAGGAAGGACGAGTACGACCGAAGGGCATTCGAGTTGCGCGTCGCTGGACGTTTTCCAGGAGGTTTTGGTCGCGTATCAGCACTGGACACCACACTGCACCCGCGTACTCAAGTAATGGTCTGACGTAGGTATTATAAAGTTGTGTGCACGACTGGGGTGTTATATTGATGAATGTCTTTCGCAGTTGATATATCAGAGAGTTGGCGCGCTTGCATGTTTTGATGATATATTCAGACCAGGTAAGATCGAATGTTACGGTAACACCTAAGTCTATGTGTGAAGTCACTTGTGCCAAACTGTATCCGGATATAGAGTAACGGAAACGGGGGTTGTTTTTGCCGATGTGCATCACAACGCACTTTTCAATATTTAGCGGAAGCATCCAGTCAGAACACCACAAACTGATCGCGATTAAGGCGTTTTGAACACTATGATAGTCTACTAAGGGATTAGCATAAATTTTGGCGTCATCCGCATAAAATGATTTACCAACTCGAATGTGGTAAGGCAGGTCACTAGAATAGATTAAGAAAAGAAGGGGGCCGAGAATTGATCCTTGCGAAACTCCGCTTGTGACCGGTTTATCCGATGAGTACGAACGGCCAACCTTGACTCGAAAACTTCTATTCGTTAGATAGTTCTTAATCCACAAAAGAAATTTACCACGAATCCCAAAATATTCGAGTTTGTGCTGCAGTCTAATGAAAGGAACCTTGTCGAAAGCTTTTGCGAAGTCAAGGTACACTATATCTAGTGGTAGCTTAGAGTCGAGAGCGCGAGACCAATCGTTCATGCAGCACAACAGGTTGGTCGTAGTGGATCTTCCTTTAACAAAGCCATGTTGTTCCGGTGGTATCACGTGATGTTTCATGCAGAACTCACTCATCAGGTCTACTATAATGCTCTCCATTATCTTTGACGGTACAGATAATAGGCTTATCGGCCTATAGTTTGCTGGATCCATCTTGTCTCCCTTTTTGTATATCGCTGTGACGGAGGCGATCTTCCAAGCAGCTGGCAAAGTGGATGTCTCGAAAGACTTTGTCATAATAGTGGAGAGGGGGTGGCATAATATCTCCGCATTCTGCTTTAAAAAGAGACTGCTTAATCCATCAAGTCCCGGTGTGTCTAGGTTGGTGGTACACAATGTGCCGTCCGGATGACGAAGAAGCGGTACTCCTACTTTAGAGCATAGACTAGACCGTACATATTTGGAAATTTTTTTGTGATTTTCTGAGTTTACTATCTGTTCTTCGTATTCCTTTCTAGCTGTACGAAGAGAGGTTTTCAAAGAATTGGAGAAACGTCTATGCGTCTCAAAGTCATGCCTATTTTTTGAAGTGCAATATTTCTTCCAAAGGCGTCGTTTGTGCTGAATTAAAGATATGAGCTCGGCTCCTATCCAGGGCTTTAAGGGTTTCTTACGAATTACTTTTGTACTGGAGTTTTTATCAATGATTTCGTTTAAACTATTGACAAACTTTTTCCACAACTCGTTTGGATTGTTCAGTGAATTAAAGAGATCCGCGAACTTAACCGATTGTAAATCTTGAGATACCGCTTCGTAGTTGGTTATCTTGTACACATCATAATCTTGAGTATTGGCGTTTTCAACATTTACTTGAATTTCAGCCCTTATTACCACGTGGTCGGAAATACCAATCGGAGGGAGATACTTAGGTTCTGTGACAAGTTGCTCATCATTTGTAAAGATGAGGTCTAAGGTTGATGGTTCATTGTTAGTGCGAAATCTGGTAGGCTTCTCTATTAGTTGAACAAGATTAGAATTTATGACGAACTGCATGAAATTACTTGTTGCAGTGGATGTATTGGGAAAGCGGATTATTGGCCATGAGATGTCCGGAAAATTAAAATCTCCGACTATGATAACATTTTGCAAATTAGAGATATAATTAAGTTTCTCTGTGAGTAGATTGTTAGATTCGTCGCTAGTGTCACTTGGTCTGTAGATGCAGGCAAGGTTAATACTTTAGGTAAATACATTTTTAGAATTTTGTAAAAATAATAATTTTCTAAAGTTTAAACATGCTATCATAAAGCATTTTTGGGGCTGATTTCAAATATCTAAAAATATACTGAGTGTTCTATTTGAAAATCCAAGGCGGTTTTTTCGATATCTCCAATATTATCGAAATTACGGGTTGTCTAGCGATCGAGAAATATCCTGTATACGTCTACAACAGATTACGAGGGGGAAGAAGTAGGAAAGACATGAAGAAATAGAAGAGACGATAAAGTACACAAAAAGAGATGGAAATCTGGGCAAGAGAAATAAAAGAAGGGACAGATTAGTCGAAATTGTGGGGGCATGACTTAATAATAACCAAAATACTTTCCCAACACCATGTACGCAAAAGTACACAAGCAAAATGCCAGCAGATACGAGGTGATTCCAGATGTTGAAATGCGACTTGAAACTTGAAAGAGTAGAGAAAGGAAACATGGCATCTTAAAATATTGAAGGAAGTCACACCAAAAATACAACTAGCAGAAAAGATAAAGCTGGAAGTATCGTTTGGAAATGAGATGTTGAACGTTGAAACTTAAATGCATCTAGGAGTTTATAATACAGTGACCGCCAAAAAGTCGGCATCTTATGAAAAAATGTTTAATTTTAATTTTTCAAAAAAACTTTTTACTACAATAATCTGTACTTGTCTGAAAACCTATTTAGCCTCTATCATATATACGAAGTGATTTCTACTTATTTAGAAAGTGGCGTAATTTCGAAATTGTCAAAGTCCAAAAAGTGCTATTTTTCGGATATTAAGTAAGATTTCAATGAAATGCCAGAAAACCACAATTTTTCTTTAACTTCAGCTAAAATTAAATTTTTCAGTTTTTAAAATATTTTTTTAAATTTACATACAAGATTTAATTTTAAAATTAAATTCTTTTTAGATAAAGACTTTAAAGGTTTATAATTAGAAAAAATTATATAAAATGTTAATTACTTATTTAGATATTTTATTATTTACCGGAAAGTACTATGTTTGCATAATTTTTACGTTTTCGATGCGAGGTGCTTTTTAGGAGAAAAAATATTTTTTTTTCTATAGTACATGTTAAAGTGTGCTTTTATCAACTCAAAACAAAAGGTCAAGTTTTACTTTAACAGCAAGGGTAGATAAAGTAGTACTTTAACATCAAGGATAGATAAAGTAATTTAATTTTCTAACATTTGTTTAAATTAAATATGACAGCTTCGTATTATCGTAGCAACCCAATCTAGCTACTGACATTTTGAAATGTGATTGACTGTCATTATTTTCTTTTGAAATTGTTAAAGTTCTTGCTATAGAAAAAAATATTGTATTATACACGACGATAAAGTTATTTCTATCCACTCTTGAATCATTAACGTCTCGACTTCGTCTCGACGTTAAACGATTCACTCGTGGATAAAATTTAACTTTATCGTCTTGTATAATAAATTACTATTAATAATAAATAATATCTATTTAAATGGCTTCTAAAAACTCGAATCTATCCCTGTTAATGAATTACTGTTACAAAAATCCTGATAATATTTTTATAGTTGTCTAAATGATTAGATTTTTTAGAACATGTAAACTGGCCAAAGAAAAATCTCCTCATTTAGTTATCTGTAAAAGAACATTTACAGGATTTTTGTGAAAATAATTTATTAACAGGGATACATTCGAGTTGTTAGAAGCCATTTGAATAGATATTAATTATCATTGAAAAATATTTCTCCTAACAAGCACCTTTCATCAAAAACCTCAAAAGTATGGGAATATTACTTTTCGGTAAATAATAAAACATCCAATTATAAATCTTTAAGGTTTCACATAAAAAACTTAAATTTTAAAATTAAGTCTTGGAATGTGAAACTTTGTAAAACATTAAAAATGTAATTTTAGATAAAGTTAAAGAAAAATAGGTGTTTTCTGGCCTTGACATTTTTCAGTTGGCTAAAACTAACACACTCTAAAATATCTCATTGAAAACTTATTTAATTTCCAAAAAATAGCACTTTTTCGGTTTTGACAGTTTCGAAAAACGTGATTTTCTAAATAACTAGAAATCATTCAGTATATATGATATAGGCTATATAGGTTTTTAAACAGGCACAGATTATTGTCGTAAAAAGTTTTTTTTGAAAAATTAAAAATAAAAGCTTTTCCGTATGATGCCGATTTTTTGGCGATCACTGTTTATGTCGGAAATTTAACAAAATGAATTAAGCAGTGGGGTTTATTTTGAACTAAATTAGTACCATTTTATTTTTTTGTTTAAAATAGTTTAAACTACAACCTCTAGGTAAATAAGTAAACAAAGTTCATTTATACCTTCCATAATTCCAATTTTGCACTATTTTTAAGGGTCGTGCTAATTGATCAAATGTACACAACGCGATTCTAATACAAAGTTACGATGTGCTCAAATTTTAGTTGCGTAATAGCTATTTAAGTAACAAGGAATGTAAGGACCTATTAACATTTGAGGTAGGTAAGTACAAGCCAAGGCGAAGCCGCGGCTTGTTGGCTGCCGAAAATGTTAATAGGCGATACATTCCGAGTTATCTTATTATATTTTTCCCGCAGCTTATCGAAATTTTCCTAGATTTAAAAAAAAATCGTTTGGTTGTCACTAGGATTAATTTTCGTGAGTCGTGTTACCTGTAAGTGTCACATGTCACATAAACACTCGCAATTATGAACAAAACGTCTAAGTCTGCATCTTGCGTTGTTAATTTTATTATCCTAGGAACTTAATAATAATATTAAGTTCCGTTGTCAAGGGAAAGCAGCAAACAAATATGATCACCGACTTACACGTTTTGTTACTAAGGCTGTATCACTGATTTACATGATCAGCAGCGGGAAAACATTTTTATTTGCAAAGAAAAATAACAAAGTTATGTTTGGATAGCGTCCATACTTAGTTATTATCTAGCCACGTTGATTACAATCACTTTATTGCATTACACGAAATATTGAAAATATAATATCCTTGATTGATATTTAAGATAGTAAGAATAAGTTGCATGTATACATAATACTTAGCGATTTTGCAAAATCAAAAATATGTATGTAGTTATGCATAGTTACAGTGAGAAATAACAGATGAAATACTGGTCAACAGGTGTGGATGTATTTTGTTATCTTTTGGTTTATTTTAAGCCACAATGTACCTTTCGAAGTTGTCAAGTGAACTAAAATTTAGAAACGTCTGTTTCATTGTCAAACGGTGCGTTCTAATTGTTTATTTTTAAAAACTAAATTTTTGAAGCATAGGCTATCAGAAAACAATAGTATAATAGTATTAAATATTAACTTTCAATTAAAATCAAGCTAACCCGTTGTTAGATACTACTGTTAGAAAATACTTTGGCATTCTAAATATGTCATTCAGTGTAGATAAATTTGCAGTTTTTGTAAATTAAATATTAAAATTATTGATAGTTGCGTCCTTCTTAATTATGATTATTTTATTTTGAATGTTCTAGATGATGTGCACAATTTTCTAATAACTTAATAAATTTTTCATCTGCGCGGCACATATATGAAAGAAAATATGAGGGTTATGAAATAAACGATCAGTGGGTTGATCAAAAACCGAATGAGATATCTTCTTCTTCTTTCACTATGCCCTTATGCCTTTTCAGGCGTCGAATGAAATATCACCATTCTAAAAAGATTAAAAAATAATGATATTCCTTTGGTTTTATTTAATGGACCTGTGCAAGTAGAGTCTATGGCTGTAGAAGGCGAAAGTGAAAATTCTGTAACATAACAAGGCATTTCAATTAAACAACAAGATGAGACGGTGCAAGTTCCTTATTGATACAGCTGGGTCCACGAGGGTAGGCGAGTGCGCTAGTGCGCAGAAGACGTGCTAATGCAATTTGAATACTTGCAGTCCAGTGGCATAATAAAACCAAGTATTTGAGTAGTGTACTTATTATTTTATTATAAGTATATGCAAGTTTAAGTTAATTAACTAGGTATTTGTGTCACTGTCACTGATTTCTCCCACATTTATGATTAACTCTTGAGTATGCACGTCGAAAAACTTTTCATTCTGAAGAAATTCGTCTTCCACAGCCATCACTTTCTGACATCGGCTTTTCCAGTCTTCTTGGAATGTATTTGTGAAAACCTGTTCGTCCAACTGTTCCACAATATTAAATTTAAACGTAACTTTCCTCCCTGCTACTTAGTTTTTATCTTTGCCCAAATCAATTCAATCGGATTTAATTAAGGACCATAAGACGGAAGACGTAATACGACATGTCCATGATTTTGTAGTAAGAGTATAAAATTTATAAGTTATGTAACGATATTTATGTTCTTTGATGATTGTATATAGTTGAGGTTTATATAACTTTGGTGAAAATGATATGCCTTTGTGATGTAAGCAATCATTTAACTTTTTCTGCTATTGGATGTCGGTGTAGGGTTTAATCGGATACTATGATACGGGACATTGTCTATAACAACTATGGAGTTATTCGGTAAATTCGGAACAAGGCGTTTTTACCCATTGGTTGGAATTGGTGCCGTTCATACCGTCGTGGTAATATCCACTTTTTGACCCAGAATTAAATGTTAATAAATAGTTTGGAATAAAACCCATCTCGCCGCCTGCGTGAATAATGATTAATCGTCGACCCTTCGCAATACTTGAGAGAAACCCTTCGTTGCTATTGTGGTTCTAACGTCTTGATGTTGTGTGCCCACTATGAATGTTGCTGTCATTCAAAAAGACAATCGACCTATTTTCACTTCGGTAATATTTGATATTTTGGAGGTATCGTATTCTTTTTGCACGGATGTCGTTCTTCTCCATTAAAGTTTTCTGTTGTTTTGCGTTTTATTCCATCTAAAGCCAATTATATTTAATAATTATATTCAATGAAGACACTGAACCACACCAATCTAGATATGTCAATAAGTTTTCGCACCTTAATAGTAACACTGCGTTCTTCTGTTTTATGAAAGTTGTAGATTATTTGCTGAATATCATAATTCTCAAATCTTCCAAATATGTGATGGACGTTTTCTCGGACGTTGTTTTTGGGCGATTTCAATCTCAGCTTACCATTATTTTCTTCAGACGATTCACTGGACTCTTTCATAATCCTTTCTATTGTCCTGACCGATTTTTTTGTTGCTGGACACGTTTTTTAGCACTCTTGAGAACATCTCCTTCATTTTTGGATAAAAGGTTCTGGAATACATTTTTTGGGAACCAGCCATTCTCAAGCAGTTTACGGAGAACTAAAACGTTTGAAAATGACCCAAGGTTGTTTCTTGTTGTTCTGATTCCGGTAGTCGAAAAAATTGTATGCAGGCAGCAGGAGAAAACGCAATTTTTTTCCTCTGTTTATCTGTAGTCCTCGGGTTTCCCTCTTGGGCTTTAAACTCATACCTTGGAAAAAATACGGTTTCCTCTTCTAATGTATTCACATTCCATTGTTGACATAAAAACGTCACTATTTGATACTTTTCACTCAATTAACCTGTGCCTCTCGGGCTGTAAGCATCGTTGTGCAAAAGCAGTTAAGTTTTGTTAATTGTACTAGTGCAAATTCCTAATTTTATTATTCCAAACAATCACCACAAACTATCATTGGGTTGATAATGGGGTCGTGTACTATTTGTACCATGCAAGTGACAAAAAAATCACCAGGTGTCAAGTGCTATGGGAATTGTCAACAGCTCTATCACCTAAAATGCGTTGGCTTATCCATTACCCAACTGAATACTTTAGAATCATCGGGAGCATCTTGGAAGTGCGTCACTTGTCGCGGAAATAATTCTTTGCTCGTCGAAGAAGATTACGAAGAAAACGGCAATGGTGCAAAAAGATCCCTGCCTTGAGGTACCTAATGCTACATATCTACAACAGCTCTTGTAAGGTATGAAAAGTGATATTATGTCTCACGTTAGCAAAACCCAAGACGAAATTCTTCGATCCGTAACCTTTTGCAGTGATAAGGTTACGGAATTTCATCGCAGTCTAAAAAATTTTGAGTCTCAACTAAAGAAAATCGACGTTCTCCAGAAAGAAAATGCCGTCTTAAAAGAAGAGGTTGTCGATCTTAACAAAAGATTAGCAGCTCTAGAGCAATATTCACGAATGAATAATTTAGAGATACAAAATTTGCCTGAAAAACCAAATGAAAACGTGTACGATATACTATCCGAAATTGGCAAACTAACTGCTTGCTCTATAACTAAAAGTGACATCGATATTGGCCACCGTGTACCGGCGATTTCTAATTCATCAAATCGGCCCCGTAATATTGTAATAAAGCTAGTTTCCCGCAGCAAAAAAGACGAATTTTTAGCTTGCTTTAAGAGCCGTAAAGGCTTATCCACTGCGGATCTAAAAATGGAAGGTTCACCGCAAACTATCTACGTCAGTGACCATTTATCCCCTGCCAACAAATTATAGTATAAGAAAACCAGGGAGGTGGCTAAAAACCAAAATTTCAAGTACGTGTGGGTGAAAAACTGCCGAATATTTATGCGGAAGGACGATACATCCCCAATAAAAGTAATTAACTCGGACAACGATCTCCTAAAGCTGTAGGTCATCCACTCGTAATCGGCTATGTGTACTGTGGTTACATTAATTATTATTTTGTTTCATAATTATGGTGACGGACATTTCAGTTTATTACCAAAACGGCACGGATTTTTTACTGGTAGGTCGGTTAACACTAATTTACTTTCTTATACAGAATATATATTAAAAAGCTTTTGATAAAATCAGCCATACAATTTTATTAGCAAAACTTAACTCGGTCGGTATCCATGGTAATCTCCTTCGATGGATATCATCATATCTTAGGAATAGATCTCAGCTTGTTGTAGTTAATGGCTATAAATCTGAACCAAAAATTGCTTCGTCAGGTGTTCCTCAAGAGTCGCACCTAGGCCCTTTGTTTTTCATCATTTTTATAAACGATATCTCCCGCTGTTTTCGGTTCACCAAGTTTCTATTGTACGCTGACGATCTTAAAATCTTCACTGTATCTCCAATATCCAAGGCTGTATAAATTTTCAAACCGACTTAAACAGATTGAATGCATATTGCAAAGAAAATACTTTAATCTTACACATTAAAAAATGCTACCAAATCAAATTCACACGTAATCGACAGGTTACTGACTTCCAATATTTTTTGGGTGTTGATCCTCTCAAAGTAGTTACTAATATAAAAGATCTGGGTGTCATGATAGATAATAAGGTACTGTTTGATATCCATATTGATAAAATTGCCAGGAAATCATATCAAATGTTAGGATTTCTAATTAGAACGTGCAAACATTTCACAAATCCCGATGCGCTTAAGATCCTTTATTTCTCTTTGATCCGAAGTCATTTAGAGTACCTACTGCAGCACTGTTTGAAACCCCCAATACAGTACATATATAGATCGGTTAGAAGGTATTCAAAATAAATTTATACGATTCTTTTCTACTAAATTTCCGTTCAACCATATTGCAATCGGTTTTCTAAAAAGGCGAAGAGAAATATTGGATCTTATACTTCTATACACGCTTTTTAGCCAAAAGTTGGACAGCCCAGATCTTTTATCTGACTTTACTTTTAGAATCCCTATTGGTAATACAAGAAGTGTTGCGTTGCTTGGTATCCCTTTTAATAGAACAAATTCAGCTAACAACTCTCCTGTAACAAGATTATCATTGCTTTATAACTTTTATTTGTCTAATTGTAACACGTTAGATATTCATTTTGATTCCCTTCAGACGTTCAAAGCTAAACTTTACAATTGTTATTCTAGTTAAGTGTATACTGTTTTTGTTCTCATTTTGCATTCCGGCTTTTTATGTTTAATTGTATTTTTTTTCTATTATCGATAAGGTTTGCTTTCGTCTTGAGAGTCTGTAATTTTTATTTTTAATTGTGGGTTGCTGTAATTGAGCCTTGTGCTTGTTGCGACCCCGAAATAAATAAATAAATAAATAACTGGTCAAAATAACATTAATTTCACGTAAAAATTTCAAGCGGGAGCACAATTTCATGAAATCGTCATAAAACATATTAAATTAGAACGACTGAAATACGCTACTTCATATTTTTCTAATGTGCATTGAAGACAGTTTTTAAATAAGCGTTGTATTGTTATAAAGAAAGGTTATATGGGTGATGGTTAGCGTCTCTCGCTAGTTACACAACAAGAATCATGAGTCCAAACAGAGAGCTGGCCAAACATTCTCAAAACAATTTCCGTTTTTTCAGTTCTTCCATCTATTTACAATTCAGTTTTTGTACATAATTCTTCGATCTATTCATAACTAAACAGATTGGATTGAGTTTAAGCAAGCATTCTCAAAACAATTTCAGTTTTTACAGAACTCTGCTATCTATTCAATATTGAATAGATTGGATGGAGTTTAAAGAAGCGGAATGTTTTACACCTTTTCCATTCCAGAAAGTGGCCATTGTCTTGTTCTAATAAGGTCAATCGAAACACCGAACTGGGAGCTGGCCAAGCATTCCCAAAACAATTTCCGTTTTTTGATACTTCTTCATTCTAGTCACGATTTACAGTAATATCGAACAATAGTGACATTAATTGGGGAAGCAAAGTCGTGATGACGATTCTACTCGGTTAGACATACCTATAAACAATATAAGCTGTTGAAAAGGGGTACATGCTGTAAGAATACATTGGATTGAGTTTAAACACAAAGCGAAATTTTTTGAAATTTTTCAATTTTAGAGGGTCTATTTTCTCATTATAGAAACAGTCTTCTGAACTCATGATTTCAGATCTGTAGCCAAAAACGGTAACCATCACGCCATAGAAGCGTCTTGTCTAATTGTAAAAAAATTAGTGCATTCCAATCTTTTTAATTCTATATATTTTATGAATATTTGATGTCATTTTTAGGCGAAATAGTGCTCCCACTTGAAAGTCTTAGGTACAAGGTCCGGCAGAATGAAGTATCAATTTTAGAGTTGTTTTTGTTAACGGCTAAATTTGTATTCAAAAATCAAACAAAAGGTTCTTCGGGAAACACGGAAATTTAATTTTTTAAACATTACATCAGTCAAGTGACCTCCTTCTCGCTGCTGGCACTCTTGAAGCTGCCCTTACCCTTTCAGCATTTTCAGGTATGCGTACAGAACGAGTTTGTTCCTTTTGCTTTTTCTTTGGCACATGAGGCAGTAGTGCGAAACTTGTGTACCCACTTTTTAATTGTTATTCGACTAGGAACTGCATCTCTTAGATTTAAATGAAAGTAACGACGAAATAAACGTTGAGTGGTTACAACAGAATTGTTATTTTTAAAATAAGCTCCAACCGCAAAAGAACGTTGAATATTTGACCAGTGCTCTATATTCACAGCTAAACTGACATTTCTCGCAAACACTTTGACAACTTTCTTAAATTTCCATTTATCGCGAAAGCATGGCGACTTGATTTGAATTTATATCGCATTATATTATGAAATGAATTAACTTTGAAAATGGATACGTCATTCTGCCGGACCCTGTATAATCAATCAGGTTTTGATTAGTTATAAAAGGTATTGAATATTTAGTTTTTCTACAGTCACCAATGGTAACATGAAAAACTAGTACTTTCCAACAGGGAAGAGAAGGACACATTTTTTTACCAAAGTGTAAGTTTCAAACCCAAAGGCAAAGCCCGAGGACTATAAATTCGCAGAGGAAAAGATGGCATTTTTTCCTGCCGAGTAAATACAATTTTTTCCACGACCGAAATCAGAACATCGAAAAACAAGTATTTTCGTAACTAAATCATTACTATAATTCAGTGTTATGCTGCAATATTTAGCAGCCTTTAAACTGTGTTATTTTACGAATACGAACAATATCAAGAGAAACTACCATAAATAGAATGAGCATTTTTTCTTTAGAAGTAATAACCTATGTTAACATTTGTAGCAATTTTTTGTACTTATTATTAATTACTAGTGTTGGGGGTTGAAACCCTGTTGTGGACTGTATAATTCTTATTTATTGGTTGGCTTTACAGTTGTATGTAATTAACGTATCTCTTCTTCGCAGTGAATTCTCGAATTCTCGCGTTGGTAGTGTAGCTGTTGCCGCAATAAAAACTCCCCACCCCTGTCTCCTTTAAGTGGCTGTATCCGAACAACTATCTTCGTTCAATAGAGACGACGAGAACGACTGAAACCAAGATGGCAAGACAAAATTCTAAACCACTTAGGCCCAAGGCGGTGACAGTCGCACTGTACATACTATCAATTTTGAAAAGTGATGCTTGTAATATAGATATGTATTGAAGATAAGGTAGTGTAATAATGGGCCATATGAATAAAAATAAAGTAAATGCTTATAAGCATAAGGCAGAAGGAAAAGCAAATGCTTAGAGCAAAAGGTAGGAGTAAAAGCAATTGCTTCATTCAATATGAATAATGATTACCTTATACTTGCAAGCAAATGCTTTATAAAAACGAGTAAAAGCTCATATCTAAAGTATTGGAGTTTCGTAGGTACTCATATTTCCACGCTTCTGAATAACAAAATTTTGCGTGTTTAGACCTGCAGTTTACGCAGTTCTAGAGACCTGCTGCGCACATACGGTTATTCAGTGTTCAAAATGTCGTCATTCGAAGATGATGTTGCATGTGAAAGTGATAGTAAGGTGCAGGTACTGGACTTTGTAGCAAATCAAGTCAGCAAACATCCAGAAATCCTTAGTAAGTCACAAACGCCCGCATCTAAGAAAAATAAAGAAGACGCGATAAAAAATTATTAGAATTATATGAAAGTGTTATGGGGCAGTTGTTAATAACTACAGGACAACTAATGAAAAAAATCAATAACATGGAGACACGTTTAAAGAAGAAGACCGATGTAAAAAAACCGGTAATAAGCCTATTAAACTTCTCCCATTAGAAAAAACTTTATACGAGGCAATGGAGGGAGACTCAAATCTAACTGTGGCGAAAATAGCAGGTAAGAACAAAAATGAAATATGTTAGGGTGCTTGGACGTACTTAGCTTTTTTTAAGGGGGGGGGGGAGTAAGTTTCCCAAAAATATATCAGTATTTTAGGTGGTGTCACTATTGCAAACTCTAAAGGGATAAGTACTACGAATTCGTTTAAATAAAAAGAAATTGTCTTTTTTTAAAACCGATTTAAAATATTTTTATAGTGTTACCAAATTTGTGTTCTTGTTCTGTTCTAAGAAAGTTTCTTACATACAAAGTGATATGTAAAAAATACGCAAATATATGTTGTCGATATACTTGTAAAACAAATTGATCTTTGAGACGCACAGCGTAGTCAAATCTTACCTTCATGTTTCATAATAGGACCACTATCATTAACTTCATTTTCCTAAATACCGAGAAATGTTTTACTGTATTTTATTTATTATTTGAAGCGAATAAAAATTAATTAATTATAAGTTAAATACTAATGTCATAGAATCAATACAATTTTTTTTAAAAGTAGATAAAAAATACAATTTTGTATTAAAAAAAATTGATAGTTGTCCAAATACGAAATGTCGAAGATCAAATTTGAAGAATCCATTTTGGGGTGCAAAACAAATTATAAAACTATCAATTTTTCAAAATTGACTTGTATTTTTTGAAATATTCGACGAAATATTAAATATATTTTTATTACATATCACCTTATATTTTAAAAAACAACAAAATTATTTAGCAACTTGGTAAAAAGACTTTAAATGGTAAATGCGTATTAAAAAATGCTTTTTTTTCTGTATCACCTGTCGTTTACCTGTAATTAAGCTGTTCCGGAACATTTGCTAAAAAAAAAACGCGCGGAACTTCTAATAGTGACAGCTCTGATGTTGCTGAATAGCAGCATCACTTTTCCACAAGTAAATACTCGCACTTGTAAGCAAATGGTTGGCTTTATTCATACGTTTGAAGCCAATCCTTTTATATCATGAGCATTTGCTTCATACTTTTAAGCAAAAGCATTTACTTACAATTTTATTCATACCCCTTAAAGCATTTACTTTGAATTTTGCAAGTATAAGCATATGCTCCCTTTTATTCATATGGCCCAATAGCTACTTTCTATTTTTATCAATATTTGAATTTTTTATCTGTTTAGGGAAATACATAAAGTAACATTATAGAAAGTATGTCGAGTTGTTAATGTTGCAACATTTACCAATACATCGCAGTCAAATTTGATAACAATATCTGCTTCTTGTAAAGTGTTGCTTTGACAAAGCGATCCCGGTTTGTTGTTGAATAGCAGAAATACTAATGATAAATATAGCTACAAAATCGTCGATATCTTAATTACGATTCTACAACGCAGGCGATTCGTTTTGCAATTTACAAACAGCAGACGATAACCAGCCAATATTTGTCCCTATTCTTTTACAATAAGCCAAACGCCTTAACAGCATAACAATACAGGGTGTCCCAAAATGAATGGGACATCGATTAGTCATAGATTCGTTAGGTTGTAGTAAATCGATTAAACCTAATATACCTTAGTACAAAGTCTCTCCAGTAAGAAGTTATAGGGCTTTAAAGTTATTTTTTTGAATTTTTAGATAATTTTTACAAATGTAAAGATATCGATTTCAATGTTGGTATACTTGCTTACCGTAATGTACTGCACTAATACAAATATTTTTATAAACTACACTTCACTCTAAGAGGCACCTACCTTTGAGAACTTCTTTTGCCTCTAACTTTGTTATCTTAACATATATATATATATATATATATATAATCGATAACCTTTTACCCTAAGGTGTAAGGTGTACAAATAACAATCATTTATTATTCACTTATGAACTTATGAGTTTATGAGTTTTGGTGCACGAACTTGGTCCATTCTTTTTTATCTTTGGCCATTGCTGTTGCTTCGCTCCACGTCTTGCTTCTTTCCTTCAGTATTTTAGCTACTTCGTCGTTCCATGATTTTTCGGTCTTCCTCTTTTCCTTTTTTGTTGTATTTTTGTTGTCCATATTCGTTTCACTTGTCTGTCTTCTCCCATTCGATTGAGGTGTCCAAACCACTTCAGTTGGTTCTTTTCGATGATGTTTAGTATTGGTTCGACTCCTAGTTCTTCTCTTGTTACTTCATTTCTTATCCTATCTTTCCTTGTTATGCCTTTGACTGCTCTTAGGTATTTCATATCCATAGCTTGTATTCTACTCTTCTGTGCCTGGTTTAGTACCCAGCTTTCACTTCCATAGGTAATGGTTGGCCTGAAGATGGTTTTGTATACTGTGATTTTTGTCCTTTTGCTTATTTCTCTTTTCCTTATTAGCGCTCTGTTCAAACTGTGATATATTTTTGCTGCGTTGTTTAGTCTTTCTTTTATTTCCTGTTCCATATTTCCCTCTCTGTCTAATATTATTCCTAGGTATTTGAAGTCGTTTACTTGTTGTATTTCTTCTTGTCTCAAATTAATCTTGGCGTTTATATTATCTTTCCCTATTACCATCACCCTAGTTTTGCTGGTGTTGATCTTCAGGTTCCTTTTCTTAAGTTCTTCATCCCATATCATTAGGTTTGCTTGTAGATCTCTTTCTGTGGGTGCGCTTATCATGAGATCATCTGCGAATGCACACCCGGAGAAGTAAACTGGAGTTAGTCTATTATACCCTATGTGTATTTTGCGGATCTTGCGTTCTGCCATTTTGATAACGTCATCTAACACCAATATGAATAAGGTCGGGCTCATGACACCTCCTTGTCTTAGTCCGTCGTTTATATCAAAAGTGTTCGACTGCATGTTGTTCTTCCGTACGTAGTTTTTGTTGTTTTCGTATAGGCTTTGTATACCTTTCATCAGTTTCTCACTTACATTTCTGCGTCTGAGTCCCTCCCATATGGCTTTTTGTGATACCCTGTCAAATGCTTTTTCCATATCTAAAAATTATAAAAATAACTTTGAATCTTTTTCTCTGGTCTTCTCTATTAGTTGTTTCGTCGTAAAAATATGGTCCTGTGCGCTTCTTCCCTTTCTAACTCCACTTTGGATATCTGACAGTTGGTTTTCTGTTGCGTTTCTCAGTCTTTTTTCTAATATGTATTCGTAGGTTTTTGATACGGTGCTTAACAGTGTAATGCCTCTGTAGTTGGCGCAGTTTCGGTTATCTCCCTTCTTAAATATCGGGATTATTATTCCTATTTTCCAGTCATTCGGCACCTTGCTTTCGTCCCACGCTTTATTGAATATTCTTGTTAATATTTCCATTGCCTTGCATCCCAGGTTCTTTAGCATTTCAGAGGTAATTTTATCATGACCTGCTGACTTTCCTAGTTTCATGTGCGCTATTGCTTCTTTTACTTCCTCTTCCTGGATGTGTTCTCCTAGGTCTTCGTCTTGTATTGTTATTTCTTCTATGGTATTTGTGTTTTGTGCTTCTGTGTTTAATAGTTCATGAAAATATTCTCGCCATCTAGCCATGATATCTCCTTCCTTTGTTAGCAGTATATTATCTTTGGATTTTACGTGTTTTATTACCTCTTTTTTCCCCTTTCTCATGTTTTTTAGAACTTTGTAAAATAGTTTTTGGTTTATTTTGCTGTCTATTTCCATTTTGTTGCCGAATTCTTCCCATGTCTTACTCTTAGCTTGTAGTACCATTTCTTTTACTTTTATTCTTTGGCTTTTGTATTTGGCATATGCATCTTCTGTTTGGTTACTTAGGTACTGGTTCCATAGTTTTTTCTTGATCGTTATTTCGGTTTTTATTTCTTGATTCCACCATCTTGTTTGTTTCCTGCTTTTATTTATTCTTGTTATTCCACATACCTTTCTTGCGGTATTTAGTATAATATTTTTGAAGGTGTTCCATGCTTGTTCTAGATTTAGATCCCCCCAGTTATTTGTTGCCAATGCCATTTCTGTTTCTGTTTCTTGTTTAAATGTTTCTGCCGTTTCTAATTCTTGTAGTTTGTACGTTCTTATATTTTCGTTTGTGTTATTTGATGGTACCTCTTTCTTTGGGCTCTCATGTTTTTCCATTTGTATTTTCAATTTTGCAGTTAGCAAATAGTGGTCGCTGTATATTTCCGCGCTTCGTTTGACTTTCACATTTAGGATATCTTTCCTGTATTCTCCATTCACAAGCACATAATCTATTATAGACTTTTCGTTTCGGCTTCTGCTTTCTCTTGTGTACTTGTGTATGTCTCGATGTTCGTAGAATGTGTTGGTTATGATCATGTTGTTTTCCATACAGAAGTTCAGCATTCTATCTCCATTTTTGTTTTTGGTGTCCTCGCCATGTAGTCCTAAGACGTTTGCGGTTGCTTGTGTCCTTATTCCTACTCTGCTATTAAAGTCTCCTACTATTAGTATTCTTCCATTTTCTCTTTCTATCGTGTCTACTAGTTCTTCCCAAAATTTTTCTTTATTGTTAGTTACCTCGTCTTCATTGGGTCCATATATTATTACTATTGTAGTGTTAGTTTGTTTATCTAACTCCATTTTTAATTTAAGTATTCTCGATGACACATATTCCCAACTCTTTATTTTTTCCACGTGTTTTTCTTGTATAATGCATGCTACTCCTTCCGCCGCTCTCTCAGTATTTTCGACGCCGCTGTATATTATCTTATGTCCATTTGTTTCATACGTTCCCTGACCCTTTTTCTTAGTTTCTGTAATTGTAAGTATATCGAGTTCAGCCTTCTCAAATTCTTCTATAAGTTCTTGTTCTTTCCCGTTCATGCTTCTTATATTCCAGGTTCCGACTTTTATTATGTTCTTCGGTTTATCTTTTATTGCTTTATCAAGTTTGTTTTTACCATTGTCCTTGTCCTTTGCCAATGTCGTCTTTTTTGTTCTTTTTGGGGTATTGTTATTCAGTTTTTTGGAATATATTTATTTTCTATCAATGTATTCGCTTGGTCGCACCATGAAAATTGTTGGTCATTTATAAATATTTTCCCGAATCCTATTTTTACCTTGTTTCCGTTATTACTTTCTTCTGCTGCCCTTATTCTGATCAATTTTTGCATCTTTCTTTCGGACGGCGTTAGATCATTATTGATATAGATTTTTGGTCCTGGGATGTTCTTTAGTTTTCTCTTGTTTGTTAGGATCCGTTTCTTATCCTCGAAATTTTCTAGTTTTATAACGCATGCCTTTTCCCCGATTGTGTAAGCCTCTTTCAATTTGACATCGATTTCCAAGTTGGTTTTAACAAATTTTTCAATTTCCTCTTTCGGGTTCTTGTCCAATTTATTTTTCAGTTCCATTCCCATCACTATTAAGTTATTTTTCCGTTTTTCCTTTTCCATTCTTTCAATTCTTTGTGTCAGTTGTAGCATATCTTTTTTCATTTTGTAATTTTCTTCCTGCAGCATGTTATTTACTTCTAGTATTTGTTGTATTTGTTGTTTATATTCTTCTCTTGTTTCTCTGAATTCACCAATAAAATTCGTCATCATACTTAGTATGGCATCTATTTTGTCGTCTTATCTTAACATTTTTGCTTATATTTTAGACTATCGTCCGAAAGAGGATTAATAAGCGTAAAAATACAGTGCTCTTAGTTCATAAGCGTAAAAGCAACTACCGTTTACCTTAAAATAGCCATCAAAAGTTTTTGGTTGCCGTTAAGACATGCAGTTATCAAGTAGTTATGATCACAAAAACAATGGGTAGTGATTTGTGATCTAGTAAACAACAATTATAAATCATTTAATGACGTTGGTAACATAAAAGACAATCTTATGCATACGAAAATGTCGTGAGGTAATGGACATTTCAGCATTGGAGAATTCATGTCGCAATATTTTCGTAAGCACAAAGGACAAAATTTGTATGTTAATAATGTCATTAATTGATTTATTATTGTAGTTTACTAGATCACAATAAATATCCATTGTTTTTCTGATCATGGCTACTTGTCTGAATGACAACCAAAAACCTTTAATGGGCATTTTAAGGCAAACGGTTGCTTTTATGCTTATACATATATTAGGTTTAATCGATTTATTATAACCTAAGGAATCTATGACTAATCGGTGTTTCATTCTTTTTGGGACACCCTGTATAGAAGCATTGTTTCGTATTTTGTTTCATGACGGAAAATGTATAATAAAATGTTCAGGGGTTATATCCTGCCTGCATTAAGTTGAATCGGTTACACTTTGTACAGTTACATATACAGTGTGTCCCCGGATGGACTTGACAAGAGGAAAACAATTATTGATTTTACGACAAAAAGTTATTCTTTCTTCAGCTTGTTGAATAAATAAGTCTACCATCAGGAAATGTAAGATTAAATGTACAGAAGTCCATAATTAAGATAACATGAAAAGAGGAGTAGCATTTATTGCATTTTTTAAATTTAAATACAAAATTTCAATCAATTAAGAAGTCAACTTATGACGTTTGACAGTTCAATACAATACAATTACAAAACAACAACCTTTGATAGACAAGATTAACTTATGATTATCTACAATAAATTCAAGATAACACGTTATCTTAATTAAACTTAACAGCATATAACAATAAGAATCTAAATTTAAACTTGAAATGTTGTATTTTAACTAATTTTATGTTCTTAAGGGACTTTTTCTATTAACAGTCAACTCTAAATTGCAATAAATGGTATTTCTCTCTTGAAGCATTTTCATGTTATCTTAATTTCTGGACATTCTGTACATTTAATTTTAGATTTTCTGATCGTAAACCTATTTATTCAACATGCAGAACTTTTATAAAGGTTACTAGGTATTTGCCCTCATTTTTTAACAACTTTGCAACTATTCCATCCTTACCAGGAGCTTTGTTATTTTTCATTTGGTTTATTGCTGTTCGTACTTCATCACTGCTAATTTCAGGTATATCTTCTGTGTAGTGTTTGATCAGTTTTGCACGCGGGTCTGTTGGATCTTGTTCTTTTGTCTTTTTAGAAGTTTTCAGTTCTTTTTATGACTTCTTTGCTTTCATGTATTATCAAGCCATTTTCCTCTTTTAATTTGAATATTTCACTTCTTCCATTTCCTATTTTAGATTGAAATACCTTCTTTCCTCTATTATTTTCTATCTTTGTTATTTGTTCTGTGTTATATTTGCGTATATCTTTCCGAATTTGCTTCCTAATAGTTTTATTAAGTTCTACATATTCTATGGAAGATGTAAATGTTCTTCTCCATCTTTCTTCTATAAGCTTTTTTGTTTCATCAGATGATTTTCCTACCTTGTTTACTGGTAATTCCACGATTGTCTTTTCTGCCGCTGCAATGACGCTTTGAGTGATATTCCTCTCCAGGACGTCTATTGTGGGATTTGTGTTTGCTTCTATGTCGTTTTCTAATTTATCGTTTAATGTTGTCTGGCATTGTTCTCTCTTATTAATATTTCTTAATTCTGCTAGTTTGAATTTGGGACTCCGAGTTGTCAATACTTTTTGCCTTTCTAATTTTACGTTTATAGCAATTTTTGCGCAGACAATACGATGGTCGCTGCCTGTTCGAAATTTGTTCAGCACACATACGGATACTAGACATAATTTTGGATTGACATACAAGTATAATTAAAATGGCCGACTGCCGGTTTCACCGGAAATTACACAATAACTTTGATTTTTTTAATGGATCACCCTATATATTTTATGTTTCGCAATCTACGACTCAAATCACATACAACAGTGCTGACGAATTTACTAAGGTATCAAATCGACTGTGCGGATTTATTGTCGGAATTTTACTTGAGGGTTCCATAGCGGATGACCCAAAGCAAATGACCTCTTATATGTATCTGTTTGCAACACCAAGTGTGTTATTAACTCTCCAATGTACAGATTATCTGTCAATTTCAATTTTTATAATGTTTGTGAAAACTGTCCTGATAAGTTTGTATGTTCTTTTAGACAATTTAAATATAGCATGTCTAATGCTTAGATTGTGGAATTAAGTCATTATTTAATTTTAGATCATTTAACATTTGTTATCACTCATATTTTATTTTCGGTTATTTTCTGTTCGGCCTATAAACGCAGACTCTCCCATATAGTAATGATTATGTTTATGTAGTGGTAAATTGTTATAGGGTGTCCGTCTTTGATTTACACTTGTTATTTATCCAAAACAAAATAAATAAATAAATACACTCCGAACCCAGATTTGCAGCTTTAGAGGTTAATTAGGCCAAAATCCTGAAATACGTTTCTAGGCATTTGCATTGGCAATCGTTGCAAGTCAAACAAGTTGATATCTCATCGGAACTAAGAGACATTGAGGAATTCGTGAAAGCACATTTTACCCCTTTTTACGCCCGCAGGGGTCGAAAAAATCCCTTTTTAGCACTATCTTACGTGACAAATTGAACCTTCCACCCAAATTTCAGGTTTCTAGTACCAGTGGTTACGGCTCTGAGTTGATTAGTCAGGGTTTTGACTTTTGTTTATATATTATGCTGGCTGCCGTTATTTATAAATTGAATTATATCTTTGAATATCAAAATGATTTAATTATTAAAATTGATAGCGCCTTGAGACTCTTTCAGAGTGGTTCGATTATCTAGTTGCTTGTTAATTCAATTTTATTTTAAGAATGAGTTTCAATTGTGTTCTGACATCAACTGTCACCTATTATGTCTTACAAAGTTCTATTATTAAACTCAATCAAATATGACAAATGTTCATTCTATTTATATCTTATTGATTCAATATTTTACGGTAAGTACTTGATTATAGTTAATTGCACTTTTTAAATTGTCTTTTATTTACTATAGCGTCGATAAGACAAAACTACAACCCACCTTGAACTGCTTTCACTCTTTCTGTTGCAATATCATCTCCAAGACAGCACTCCTCCTGATGTCAACAGCCCAGACCTTTAGTTAGGCCTGCTGTGATGTACTGCTTATTGACAACAGCTGTCAACTTGTCAAATCCTTGGCTGCTAGCAGGAAAGATCCCATTCTATTTCACGAGTGCCACTGCTACCTTTCAGAGACTCCCTCCTTCCGACAGCTTCACGGCAAGTTTGTTATCACAGATGATCCCCAATTAATATCCTTCCTTAGATCCAAATTTCAGCAACCTTTGTCGTCAGTAACCAACAGAATAGCTCAAATTCAGCAGTCCCTCTGCTATACTCCGTCAACAGATCCACGTGTCCTCAGTACACCCCCAACAGACCCAGCACTTGACAATTCTCAAACCAATGTAACTTCTTATCAATTGTATTATTCAAAATAAACTAACTCCATCCAAATCTTATTTTCTTCTTGCTTCTTCTGCTTGATTCTATCTAGTTTTACGACCTTCCAATTCTCTTCAAATTGTTACTTCATCCGACATAATAATTTTCACCTCGTAGATTTTGTTAAACCCTTTTTAAATGTTTTCGCACACTAATATATTAAAAAATAGGGTAATTTCTGTGTTTTTATTCAGACCGAAAAATTGTATCAAAAGGTACATTTTATTTTTTTATGAGTTGTTATTCTAATAATCGTAACAAAATCTGCTTAACTGCTATGTTCTAATTATTCCTGCCATCTATAAATTTATTTGAGTCTTACCTACTTCACTATATTATTTTAATAGAAATTACATTTTTCATGTATGATATGAGCATGTATTTACTTTATAATTTTCAAAACCCCTACAGAACACTCAAATGTTATCCCTTTCATCTTAAATTGCCTCAAATTCGAATTCTTTTAATGAACTTCATTCAAACAGCCAATTATTTTTAATAATTTCTAAATTGATTGTATTGATCTCCCAAATTCCATTTTTACATTTAATCTTCAGCCAAAACTGCTCTTAATGTACCATAACATATTGTATAGATTGTACTATCAGTTAGTAGTCAAGAAAGTATATGATTATCACCGTTGCTATGTACACTATCCAAAGTTATCACATGCATAACTATACATTTTTACTGTTTTCCATTAGTTGCTGTTGTCCACTCAATATCTCGTGTAAACAGAAATGATTATTTGATAATCAAGAACCCACTAGTTGCATTGTATATGATAATAATTTGAATTCTGGGTCCGTTTCGAATCTGTATACTGCATATATAGTATATACTATAATATATTGTTATGATACATGAGGCAGTGTAATTAATTTAAATAAAGAAATATTTGAAACAAATAAGCTTGGAAGAATGATATAATTAAATCTTGATTGGTGTTAAAAAATTTCAAAAATTATTAATAAATTTAATTGAGACAATGAGAGAAGAGATTTTGGTATTGATTGAATATGTTAATTTAATAGTTACATAAAATTTTAATAAAATACAGGCCAAGGTAACGATTGACAAATGTGTTATAATGATAATGTGAATTGTTAAATTGTAAATAATGGATAATTTAAAATATGTAAGGGTGCAGTAAGAATAGTATCCAACCAGAACAAGTTTTTTGTTTAAAAGTTAGTTACCTACATAAAACAACTCATAAAAACATGTATGTATTTTAGATATGATAATTTTGGAAGAATAAAAATCGAATCTATGCCTTAATTTGTGTAATTTTTGTACTTGCAAATTAAGAAAAGGTTTAAAACAAATCTCCGAGGTGAAGGTCAAATAAAATATTAAAAATTGGAAAGAATATTGTGATATTGTGTAATAAGAAGAGTTACAGATACAAGTAATTGGAAATGGAATAAAGGACTTAATACTAGTTAATGGAATTTGGATTTATTTATACGTACAAGACATAAGAAGAGGTATTTTACAATTTATAATTTGATTTGGATATTTGGTGTATGTTGCTTGAGACATTAGATTATCTGCAAATAAATGGAACAAAGTTAGAATTGGAATTTATCAAAAGAAAGTGAGCATGTCTCTAAAGTTGTTAAAAAAGCAAATTCAGTGACGTATCTTATAAATAGAGTGTTTAAAGATCTTAGTCCGAATAGTGTTAAAAAAATTCTAAAAACATATGTGCGACCTATCCTAGAGTATGCTTCAGTAGTCTGGAACCCGTATTTTGTTAAAGATATTGACCAATTGGAACGTGTACAAAGGAAATTTACCAAGAAGTCCCCTGCTTTGAAAAACTTGCCTTACGAAGAACGCCTTACGCGCTTACACCTGCCCATATTGGGCAACAGAAGATCCCGTGGTGATATGATAGAAGTGTACAAGGTTCTTCACGGTCATTACTCATGTGATATAAACTTTTTCACTCTGAATCGAAATGTCATGACTAGAGGCCATAATTACAAATTAGAGTGTAATAGATTTAATTTACTTCTCAGGCAAAACTTTTTTAGCTGCCGCGTGCAAAAGCAATGGAACTCGTTACCACACACTGTTGTTAATTCCTCTACTTTAAATGTTTTCAAGAGTCTGTATGATCGTTTTATATAATTATTGTTTAACAAATTAATAACATATTAATTTAAGTTGTCATGTGACATGTGTGTCATTTATATGCAGTTGTTTGTATCTGCTTGTTTTCTTGATAGAAGTTTTATCGGCTTCGCCGCCTACTTCTTGTATTCTTAAATAAATAAAAAAAAAGAAACTTACCAAGATTTGAATCGTGTGGTGGAGACATCTAAGAGGGGCGACAGCTGTGACTTGGACATCTAGAAGGAGCAGTAACATTTGGGAGGAACAGTGCTTTCCATGAGGTGCCAGGACAGGATTTTGATGCCAGGGTAGTTAACGTGACTTAACAGAACCAGAGGGAGGTTGCAGGAACTAGGATCGTACGGCGGTGACATCCAGGAGGTGACAGGACTGGAATTGGATATTTAAGCAGTTGGTTTGACAGAAGTGAAGGAAATTGAAAGGATTCATGTACCATCAAAGGGGTTGTTGTTAGTGAGTGGTACATTGAGTGCTGCAGGCTATTGAAGATGGGGTCCAGTGGTGGTTGGTGTTTGCGGTGAAAGCGTAAGCAGCTATTAAGGTTTGTTAAGATAAGTTAACAAAGCATTTTGAATAACTGTCAATTTTAAAAGTGACTACATAAAGTTGAGTAAGTACTTACATAGGTAATTTTGAATGGTAGTAAATGTTAATGTAAGATACAGTTGTCAGTTTACCTGGTTTGTTGAGATTTAGAAATCAGTTTGACAGTAAAAGTCATTGACTGTAGTATTGACATTCAATTAATAGATAGAGATCTTGATTTGGCGAACCACCTGAGATAAGAGAATTTGATTTATTATTATTAAAGAATTATTATAGAATTTGAAAGGGCAAGATTTTAGTAAAAAGTATAGCTTTATATAGCCACATTCATAATAATATATATACTAACGAATCATATTTAAATAATAATTTGTTGATAAACTGTTTAATATAGCTCCAAGTTTGTTTTGCATTTTCGAATTTGGTGTCATATCTGTATCAACCGTAAGTTTGAATTCGTTTAGTTGAACCGCATGATTGTTTACCCATTCGTGTCACATTTAATTGTAATTATTAATTTTGAGGAGAACGCTAATATTGTTTAAAATTTATATTAGTATCTCTGCGGATCTACAAACGATTATTTTTTGTGTAATTATTAAAGCATTTGTACTTGAACTTATTTACGGTCTGTTATGTTAGTATACCTGTGGTTACCATCATCTGCCAGCTTTTTTGAGGTTCAGATACCTTTAAACGTTAAGTTTGTTCGGATTGTAGGTTCGATTGTCTCTGCTATTTTGCAATCAATAGCGTCTGCCACCTATAGTGCCTCAGGCTTTATTAAGTTCTTGGCTCCCTGATTTTTCATCGAGTCTAAAGCGTGATCTACCTCGACTTTGAGTTAGCTGCAGCATTTCTTATTAACGTCCTACCAATTAAACCAGTGCGTATCACCAAAGAAGCTGGGCTTAGCCGAAAGCACGTTATATTCTGATCTGTTAACTAAAAACTAAAATTTTTATGGCATCTTTCTTAAAAAAATATAGTTAAATTATCAACTCTGAATTTGGCATATTTTATGTTTAGAGCAATGTCTTCAAAGTCGTTGACACGGAACGTCCTTCTAGTCTTGTATTTTAAGCATCAAGTATAAGGTGCCTAGAGGCTTGTCTCAACATTAAACCTACGAAATTATTTCTAGAACGGGAACTCTGTTACGTTTAGTCTCAATGCATGCTCACATTCGTGGTTTGTAGAATCTAAATAGTTGAATTTTTGGAAAAAAGCCAGATCTAAATCAGTTATGATTAGATATTCTTTAATATATTTAGCGGACTGATGGGTTTTATCCGCTGTCAGTAATTGAAATGCTTTATTTTGAATTATAAATGATGGTCAGTTCTAATTTCACATAGACGCTGTACGATTAGTAACAATATTTGTTGAAGATGTTTATACTGATCGAAATTTCTATTAAATATAGTGGATTTAAAAACGCGCTCAGTCATCGATTTGGAACTGTTCTATTACTATAATTGTTTCCATAAATAAAGTCCTGAAAATAGCTTCGCAACACTGGCTACAAAAGATTTTTGCACATAGTGAAAAGTGGGTGCAAAATGTAATAAATAGTTACGCCATGTGGTACGTTCTTAATTTTAGAAACTTACAAATGTGACAGTTTGCTTCTTAGATTAATTTACTAGTAGCGGTACCGAGTAAATAACACTTTAGAATTCCCATGTAATTTACCGTAAATTTAATCAATAAAATATAGCTTATGTTACAAGTACGAAATTAAGGACTTTTTTGGACGAGCCGCAGGTGAGTCTAAAGATCGGCTTTCGTACGAGTTACATACATAATTTTTTGTTCTACTGTTTTGGAAGCGTCTTTATTATTATTAATCGAGGAAGTCTGGAAAAATCAAGTAGGTCATGATCATACTACAAAATGGCAATGTGTATTTTGATTTCGACCAGTGGCGTTAGCTTTTGTTGCTATGGCTATTGCTGCTGAAAAGTTACTAGTACAAAAAAGTGAGTGTTTTCAGGCTATAAACAGTGTCAATATTAATAGTTTTTCGATGCAGTAGGACAAAATAGTTATTTATGTTACAAGTATGAAATTAAGCACTTTTTTGGATGAGCAGACACATAAGTAAGGTGAGTGTAAAAGTCCGCTTTCGTGCGAGTTACTTAATTCTACTGCTTTGGAAGAGTTTTTTCTAATTATAAAATGCCACTATCATCGAGGAAGTCGGGAAGTCAAGGAGATCATGATCATACTGCAAAATGGGAGTGTCTACTCTGATTTCGACTAATGGAAATGGTTGTTAGTTTTTATTGCTATGGTTATTACTGTTCCTGGCTGCCTGCAAGAAGGCGACTGAAAGGAATGTTCACTGAGTGAGATTATGAAATAATGTACATTTTTTTATCGGTTTCAGGATATTAAGCCTTTGTTTACATATACAAAAGTAGGCTGGTAACTAGGTCATAACTTATCTGTAGGGTTAAAGAATATTACCCTACATGGCAACCATAACCATATAGCAACCGATAAACTATTGAACAAATCACGGATGTTATGAATCATAACTGCCTTAGAAGTTTTAAAATCCTCGCTCTACGAGCTCAGATTTCAAAACATCTGCGGCAGTTATGATACTCATAACATTCCTAGATATGTTAATAGCTATAATAAAGCAAATATACAAGCAGAAAGCACTACCTACAACATGTGAAATCGTTTATGCTATGTGATAGATTTATACCACATGTGTAATCAACTGCAATGACGACATGAAAGCTTCACTCTGAGAAATGTAGATGTGAATAAACATAGATTTAAGGCATTTTAATATTATTATATTAGTCTCAATAAATTTACACTTACTACAAATCATTTCAAACATCAAATCCGCAGATATCTAGTGAAGTTGAAGACAGAATGTGCGGTTCAAAATTTATTTGCCATTAAAAACTGAAACGGAGTTACATATGTTTATATTACCGTAACTTTTATAGTACTTAAGTATTTTACAATCCATCAAACTGCAATAGCATCTTTCAGTAACCTCCATTAAACAAATATAAGAGTGTTTATGAGGTGTTTAGAAGCTAAAACGAATTCTTGCGATGAAGTACCATAATTTTGTTATGTGATGTTAGACGATTATATCGCTATTTTTAGCTGTGAAGTCGAACAAATGTAATAAACCAAATTGATGCCGCGAAATAATGTAATTTTTAAACAAAAGCTTTAATTTATTGCAACTGAAACGGACAAAGTTATAACAGCAAAACATTCCGTAAACTCATTTCAGGATTGTCAGAAGGACTATTTAAACTACCAAATAACGATCAATCCTCAATACCAGAATGAATACAATAAAAAACCAGAATTTATTCCTCCTGTTAATATTCCTGCAAAGAAATCCCTAGATAATATCCACCAAAACATGAATCTTTATTCATATCAACTGTTAACAACCCCTTGGTCAATTTCAACCCCCGACATGTATTTGGATTTCTTAAGTGCAGTGCTATCCCTAAAAGAACTATATTCTACTAATTCATACGTACAAAAAATACATGATGTGTTGTTCGCAACAAAAAACAAAAAATATTTAAAATGTATTGGGATATCTTCACACATAGATATAATTGGGACTCACATGGAAGATACAAAGACCAAAGAAGCTGTAAGGTTAGCGCCAGTAGCAAATTTATGTAAAGCATCAATATTATGCCAAAAATGTATACGGCGCTTATTTCGTCACAATTTGAGGGTACATCGGCCTGACGCTCGAACAGAAAATAAAACGACGTCCACCAGTTGTGCGCTGAGCGGCGTATAAGCACGCACCGCGCCGCCCCCATTTAATTGTATCTGGAGCGTCTGTACCGATAACGCAAACCAAACAGTATAAAAGCAACTTCCGCATCCATTTCAATCACTTGAGTCTTGAGACCTGATCCTAACCTCCAGCTCTAGGTCCCCTTCCGGGGCCTGGCCTATTTTGTAATACTTTCCTGAGCTAGCTCTATCTTGTGACAAGAACCTGTCTCATAGAGTATCCACTTGAACTTGAACCTGATGCAGTTTTGGCTTGGAACGGGAACCAGTTTCGTAGAACTCCTTCTCCTAACCTGAATCTGACAGAGTGCTACCTTGTGACAGGATTCTGTCTCGTAGGACACTTTTTTAACCCAAACCCCGCACCCAACGTTCACTACGTTACGTTGACTGGCTTCACCGAGGTTCATATAACCTACAAACTTATTTAAATACTAGTGTACTTGTAGTAACAGTATTTGAAGTCCAACGACGCCATGCTGGTATTCCATCGAAGGCAAATTGCTTTCACCGGCTGGGACATTGAACCGCTCGTAATCTTCCAGCAACGGTGAAAAGCCGAGGTAGAAATTTTATATTTATGTTATTCTGAGTGGTTTAAATTTGCATACTAGGGAACCACAACGACTTGTTTCTGATGGTATAAATATACTCTGCTTCAGATATGTCGGTTCCAGGACATCGGAGCTACTAGCACCCGCACCTACCATATGCGAGTGTCACTTAAGAGGGTCCAGGTGCAGCAACCAGCCAAACTAAGATGCTATTTTGGTTGCGGACCTGGCAGTGACGAAGAATACGAGAGATCAGAAGAAACTTTCTTTTTATATTAATGTACGTTTTCTTAAATTACGAATTATTTTGTATATATATCTAAACACATTATACAGTTTATTCCTACATGGTGTTATCTTTGTAAGTATACGTTTGAGTACAACAAACCCACGAGCATTTAAGCTTTACCCGAGGCAAAACCAGTTTGAAACTAAATGTAGCGAATTTTGCCCAAGATTAAAATAAGCAATTAAAAATGCAAAAATTCCGATATGAACCAACTACATTATAAAGCCACCACAAACATAGAACTAGATGATCCGACAGTTAGTGCCCCAGATATCAAACGCTTAAATAAATACAATCTTCTCCTTAAACGGAACAACTACTGGATGTGGAGACAAGATAATAAGCTCCGGTTGATTAAAAACACCACCCAGGCCTGGACCATCCCATCCCTGAGGCGACAACTGGAGGTGGGTTTATCGAGACTGAAGATAGGATACACGGGAATTACTTACAACTACCTTCTACAACGTGATGACCACCTCGTCTGTGACATATGCCAAGCTAGCTTAAGTGTTTCACATATCATTTTATATTGTACCAAATATTCATGAGAAAGATTGCAACTTAGCGAAGACTTAAAATTAATATTGGGAATAGAAAATAATGAAATACGAAAACTAATTGTGTTCATAAAATCAAGTAATATAGGAAACAGACTGTAAACTCAGTTGTTGATGCACTATATAACACTAAATAAAAAAAATGTTATTTAAAACTGGAACACGTTTCAGGCATTTACCAAAATACTTTTTATTTGTAAAATTTGACATTATGTTATAATACCAGCATTTTTATATTTAACCGATTAGAAGGGAAGCTAGCCTTATATTATCTCAAAATAATAGTCAGCTGCAAAACTGAATAATTTTGATAAAAAACAGTCAAAAGCATCCAAGTGGTATTTCGCACTCTCTAGCTTTATCAAAGCAATAAAAATATTCATAAACAATATTTTTTTAGACGACCACGTATGAAAGTAACATTATCGCGATAGCAGCCTACTACAGAAAGTTGACAATTTCATACACTAGCACGATATTATATCGTGCTAGTCATATCGTAACGGCACAAAGTTATTCACATCACGGCCTGCTGAATTGTGTGACAAACGTCACTTTGACGTTTGTCACACTGTCACACAATTAAGCTGACCGTGATTCAAATAATACAGACGCTTTTGCTTTATTCGTTGTTCTGCTTCCAACAAGCTCTAATTTTTTATAATTGTACTAATAATAATATAACGATCAATTTTGCAAACAAAATAATAACAATTCTTAAAAATAGAATTTACTTTGAGTGGTCGTCTAAAAAATAGTGTTCATAACTCGCCCGAAAGTGCAAATATCTGTGCTCATGTTTTAGATCCACTCGGGCTTCGCTTCGCTACGCCCTCGTTTGTCTAATCAACACTCGCACGATATTTGCTACTTTCGACGCTTGTCATGAAAATAACTATTTCGTAATCGACAGTAAAGAACATCGAAATCGTAATTAAAGTAGCAAAAATCGTTAGTGAAGTTATCCATTAGTGTACTAATAACTATTTCTTGAAATCGACAATGAAGAATGTCGAAATCGTTATTATAGTACCAGAAATAGGCAGTGAAGTAATCCATTGTTTTAGGACTTTTTGTAGGAGGCGGGATGACAGAAAACTTCAACATAACCTACAATAGTTGCTTAAAATTCATTCGAATATCAAGCCGTAAAACTAATTTTTACACACTAAATACATAAATAACTATTATTTAATATCACTCGAAAGAAAATTTTTACTTAGGATGATCTACTCGCTTACGCCAATACGTACAATATAAATCTGATTCCCGAGAAATGTTAGACTAAGGCCTGCAAAGACTGAATATATTTTTAAGTGTAAAATGTCAGCTGCTGTAATTCTTAAGTAATAAAAATATAACAGCCAGTGACTGGACTATTTCTGTAACTTTTTAAGATTCCGTAGAAGATAGCATTCAAAATATATGATTACCACTTAAGAATTGCATTTAACTTTTTAAATCGGTATTATACAAACTTTCAACGAATGCATTTAATTGGTTACATTGTAGCGTTAGTGAAAGCTATATATAAAAGTGTTGGTACAAAGGACACCAGGAAAGTTTTGCAATGCGGTGCAATTAGGGTTCGAAGGGCAGTGTGAATACCTATTCAAACCAGTATTTGTAAATAAAACTTTGTGAATTTGCTGCTTATTACACTCACCATCTTGAATAGTCGAGATGGCGAAAGTGTAGCTATGTTGCAGTGAACGAAAAATTGGTAGTCTCAAGTTTTACGCTACAACTCTGCTCAAGGGTTGGCATTGACCTATGCCTAGAGAAAATTACTCTTGTGTTGTGGTATGATTGTCCTAATCGCATTATTATATTTCGATAGTATTGAGAGTTCCGGAGAGAAAATTTTAGTCTTGAACGCGACCATTCATTGGCCAAGGAGCAAATGAGGCCCATGTTATTTAGTATTGGGAAATACCAAGTAAAACGGTCTTTGGTCTAGCTACAACTAAGCTTGTAGGGCCAGCATCCGCATAAATTATAAACAAACATTAAAAATGTATTTAATTTATGCATCACCCAGTTAAGCGTTATTACAGATTACATCTCGCCGACGTCCGAGGAAGAGATAAGCGTACGCCAGCCCCGTCTGCGCCGAAGTTGCAAATAAACAATCTACGCGTTGCTTCCCCCCACCGAAGGATATCCGAAGTGGCGACTTAAAACGACACGAAACATATAAAAGCAGTTGCAGCGCTCATTTTGACAGATAATTCCCAGAGAATCCCCAATTCCTGATTCCCGAATATAATTCCCGAATAATTCCTATTTCTTGAATCCTGTTCCTGTCCCGTCCAATTAATAAGGCTCATTTTTATTTCATTTATGAAATCTTGAACCTTCCTGTTCCAAACCTACCTGTAATCAGTTTTGAATCGAAGACTCCAAAGGGAGACCGATTTCTGATTAATTGATCTGAATATTCCCCTCCAGAGATCAGTTTTGAAACGAAGACTTTTTCGAGAGACCGTTTCCTGATCTATTAATTCGAATATTCCCGTCCGAAATCAGCATAAACAAATAGCCCACTTCCCGTCTCCCGAAATCTGCAAACGCACTCGAAAACCTGTTTGGAATCGAAGACTCTTTTGAGAGACCGGTTTCCGATAATAATTACGCAAGCCGACCTCACGGTGTAATTGATCCCGAAATAAACATAATAGATCTCATATTACAAAAGCCCTGCGTGCCGCAGACTTCGTGGCCATCTGAATGTGTGCTAATCGTTTTTAACTACAGATATTTCCGTAACAGAAAGAGTTCTCCAGGGGCGTGGTCAATCGTCCGCAGCACCACAAGGCTAAGCTGCACCGTGGAAAACATCCCCGCAGACCACGAGCGTCCGCAACCACCTCGAGGTCATTCGCCGGTGCACCAGCTGAATCTCGACGGACGATTATTGCGTACCACACAAATTCACAACAACGTCGCGACCTCCGATGAAGCTTGGCGACACTTGCGATCGCGCCTGAAGTGTAAGCATCCCTTGAGATAACCTAATTACTTCTGTGTTTACAGCCCCACGCACGTTTAAAACCGGGCCGAATTTGAGGTGAATGGTCTGCGCATCCAGCCCATTATCTGCCGTTCGAGTTCACGGGCAGCTGAGTTCCGCAAAGCAGAATGGTGAACGAGAGGAAGTATCCCGAACGCATATCCCATGCACAGACGTAAGACACTTGGAGTATATTTTTTCAGTGTTTATCTTGTTGTAAACTGAGCTAACTGGCAATGAAAGAGCCAATAATTATACCAATTAAACACAACAACGGGCTAATAAAGCATTATTACACAAGGAATCCTGAAAATGGAGTTTATCGCATTATCTGTAGCAACAGCCTTGCACTAGCTTACACACATTGTAATACCTCAAAGAATATTAACATCCGAGACTCTAGGGCTTTGCCAAACATCTCAATCGCGGATAAACGTCGAAAGCCATAATTTTGGGAAACCAACCAGACAAAAACTTACCAAATTTAGATAGAATAGACAATGGGCAGCACTGTATAAAAAGTTTTTCGACAGTCGATTTAGAGTTACTATGGCTGAGTCTCCATTTTAATACCTGTATACGTTTGAGTATTAAATCAGCGTTTGTAATTTACTTTTTATTTTACGAGTATTTATTAAGTATAAGTGAAGCAACAAGCTAAATGTCAATAGCACCGTATTACTATACACACAAACTATAATATTGCAACGATGTTGTTACGAAATTACAGAACATGGTGTGGGTGTTTGAAGACGAAACAGATCCAGTAATAGAAGATTGCGCTCAGTGATAAGGAGGGTGATTGTCGCGTTCTTTATAGCAAAGAACATAGTGGAGTACGTGATGAAGACGGTTACTGCTCAATAACCACGTTGAATGATCTGCGTGTGATGTTGCCTTCTTCCCGCACGTAACGAATCTACATCAACTGATCAGGAGCTGCTGAAGACATGTGATGAAGCATATGCCCAGCTCTGAGAGAAAACGTGGATAGGTCGGTACAATAATTAGTTTCGAAGAATATTGCATGCAAAGGAACTTATTTTGAAAGGTCGTAAATAAATGAAGTCGTTTTGCAAGCTTTTCTAGTGTCCTTTGTATTATCACTTAATTTCAAACTTCGGGCGTCATAACTTTCAGACAGGTGAAAACACAGAAAATAAATTCTATAAAAAGTTAATTACAGAAAATATTTTTATAAAATATCAGTTCTACGCAGCAACATCTTCATTTTTAAGAATTCTTTTCAGACACAAGAGAAAAATAATTGTAAAAATGCGACATTGGAAAATTAAAGCCTATCGAATTATATCTTTCAGACTTTGTGTTCGTCCTGGAAGTACCTGTATAATGCCACTTTTTCTAAAATGTGCCTCATTTGTTACTCCAATTTAAGAGAAAATTAATTTAAATTTTTAACTAATCTTACACCAATCATTGCTAAGTAATTTTAATTGTTACCTTATTGGCTGTTAAATTGAGAACTAAAGTAATGTTTTGAAAAAAGTTATTTATCTTTCAGGTCGCACCGACAACGCACTAGTAATTATAATTTATGTGTGAGACTTCTAGTGAAGTAGTGATATTATTGAAACTGATTCGTTTTAATAGAGATGAAGAAATATATTGTTATAATTGACTATGTTAAAATGGTCTTTATGTATGTAAATGGTTTTTTTATAACAATATTTATTATACTTCAAGCTTTTATTCCTGATAATTCATTTTTAATTCAGTGACAATTTATACGTCTGTCAATGTCACTTCAAATTATGCAAGTGTAAAACCAATTACAAATACCTCTTCTTTACACTACTTGTTATTCAACAAATATTAAATAGTAAGTACTCCCTTTTATTATTACCTCACTTCACTCTTTCTATATTTTACTTTCAGTTTATTACATAAATGCCTGTAGCCTGTCACCTGTCTATGGACCTTGATATGCTCCTTTACCAAGCCAAATGCATCCGGTACACTGACAGAAATCTCCTAAAGTCCAGACAAATCTCAACACGAATGCAACCAACCACCAGGAACCGCAAACACCTCCCAGCCAAATACGACAAGGCACCTACCACTTTTCTCCAACAGAACTGCCAAAAACTGATCAGAAGCAAACGCCTTCCACGTCTTCCTTCCAAAATTCACAAGCCGTTGACAACCTAGTACAACGAACCTCGACTAGATGCAAGTTACAAAATGTCACTTCAATAACAGGCTTGGCGAAGTGCAATTTTAGTAGATGGAAAACCTTTTATCTATACCATAAGAAGTTCACTGTGTTAACAAACTCAATGTAAACAACTTCCAGTACAACCAGCCCCTGCTATCCAATTCATGTGATGTAATTAATTGACAATAAACTTAGTTCTGCATTCAATTCCAGAAATTGCTTTTGTAGATTATAACTCTTTTACATATGGCACTCTCACCATATCCAAAGCTTCTCTTCAAGATCACTACATTTTATAATCTTTTAAAATTTCATTTTTAACCCTTCTCGCAAATTGTATTATAATGCACAATTCTTTATATACCAAACAGATTAAAAATCTTTTTTAAGGGTTTATTTTGAGAAAATTGAGCCGCTTACAAACGTATTACATTTTTTCAGTCCAAAATTACTTTACATTCTAATAATAATTAATACCTCCTTAGTGAGATTGTTTTGCATATTGTTTAAAGTCCAACACTCTATATAATCTGCATCATATTTATTTAACACCCACTATTTGGAATGATATTTCTCGAATAGGTATTTGATATTAATCCTTCACTTTATTTCAGATAATAATTAAATTATGTTAGAACCTTTTTGTTTCTTATATAGCATCATTCAATTGAATTTTAATTCTATTTCATTTCTTTACCAAATACATATTAATGATTTTGATATCCTTCTAATACTTAAATTCATCTTTGTAATTTAATACTTTATTCGTTTAACCTTTTTAATTTGATATCAAACCCTTACATTAAAAACCATTACAATATAGTTTTATTATACATAAACATCTTATGCTTTTTGTATTGAGGTATAAAAGCTTGAGTGATATATTTTTCCTACCATAAAACAGTTTTTACTTAATCTCCGTATTTCAAAGCCATAATCGAATTTTGAGTTAAGTATAAATTAAGCTGTTGATTGTATAAAGGAGCTGTAGTAAACAGAATTTCTTAACTTGACAAAATGACATATTCTACTAAATAAAAACTTATGCTTAATTAGAATTTTAATTTAAATTTACTATAAACATTGTAATAAGCTACAATATTATATTTAGAGATACAAAATGCAACTGATGAACTGTTTTCGAATACTGAAGTGTGCATAAATAACTGGGGATATCTTGCAGTTTCCCATACGTTTGCATTGGAATCTGCTAGTTAAAATTTAATTCGAAAATCTTTCAGACATCTAAGTGTGATTAGGACTTAAGTGATGTCGGAAAAGTGCCACACTTAGGTAACTTAGGTTAATTACACCGGAGTCGGTGCTAAGAACCGTTGTTATTTAACAATTTTGGTTCGGAGCCAATTCTGCAAAATTGTGTTAAACTGGACGGAATTCTATTTTCGCACATGCGTGACATTGACGTTACTAATAATAAATGCATATCTCCCTGCCGGTTTCTTCGTTAAAAATAACGAAGATTTTTGTAATACCTAGTTATGTTCCGTGCCTTCATGCTCTCGTTCGCAGGTCAAAATTGCCGAAATGAAAATACTGCTACTGTTGCTAACTTTTATATTGCATTATGCGTCGAGTGCTAACATCCTCTACGTTGCAACGATCGCATCTCCCAGCCTCCAAAGATGGAACAGGGCGCTGGCCATGGGGCTGAGGGACAAAGGGCACAACATCACTATGTTAAGTCATGATTCCGAAAAGGGACCACTACCGAAGAACTTCACGCTCATCTTGTTGGAAGGTTTGTGTATGTTACCGTCGTTAGATCACGCTGATTTTTATATTGCTGTTTACTCGAATTCAGATTATATAAACAATTTGAAATAATTGAAACTCAAGCTTTTCCACAGATGTCTAATGGTTTTACTCTTATATAAAACACATGTTAGTTCATTTAATAAATAAGATTTGTTTGTTTATAATGCTACTAATTGGAGAGTCCATTGTAAAAACTATTTTAAGACTAGTTTTTCATTTTAGGAATTTACGAAATACTGGACAAAAAGTTCGTATCGAATGAAATAAAAGAAAACACAGCTGTTAAAACCGTCAAGGCACTATTTAACCATGTCCAATTTTGTTGCGAACACGACTTCAACACCACCGGTTTCAAAACCCTTAAAAAATATCCTAAAAAGTACAAATTCGACCTAATCATCTTCGATGCCAGTTACGGACGCTGTTTTTACCCCCTGGTCCAGAGATTTAATAATCCCCCAGCAATTGCAGTTACACCCTATCGACTGCCCCCCATCTTATCGAATGCATTCGGAAATCATTTGCATACCTCATATGTTCCATATTACAACACCGAGTATTCCACTAAAATGTCATTTTTCGAGCGGCTTTTCAACTTCTTTTACACGTACGTGGAGGTGATGTACAGGAAACACTCTTTCTCTCCGAAAGAAAACAAGATGGTGAAAGACCAGTTCGGAGAAGAAACACCTGCTCTACGAGAGTTTGAGAGAAACATTAGTTTACTGCTTACTAATGTGGACTTTATCATGGACTTCCCCATGGCTCTACCGCCAAACATCATTCCAGTTGGGGGTTTGCATTTAACCGCTGCTAAAGCACTGCCGAAGGTATGGAGGTTGCTTTCTTGAAAACTGATAACTGCGAGTTATTGTTTACAGGATCTAGAGAAAATTGTTGATGGAGCTAAAAACGGAGTTATCTACTTTTCTCTTGGAAATCTTTTACGATCTGATAAACTTTCCGATTACCAAAGGGACAATCTTGTGGAGGCATTCGGAAAACTTCCTCAGACCATCTTGTGGAAGTACGAAGCTGACAGTTTACCAGGACTGCCTAAAAATGTCATCATTCGGAAATCCTTTCCACAGAATGATATTTTAGGTAAATATGAGTGTTTATTGAATATCAAAGCTTAGTAACTGAAGAAACGGGAACCTTTAGAAAAGACAAATAGCAGGGAAACCAAACGATTTTTTTAAAAATAGACAATAGTGTTTTTATCAACTGAACATTTTGGTAGAAAATGATATGCATTTTCAGGATAATTTTGTATTGGTTTGTACTTGTATGAATTTTAAGGAAGTTCATTTGTATAGTAAGTTTGAGAGATGAATGTCTATTCGTATTATTTGCTGATGTAGATTCCTTAATTTTTTATTCAGGGAACCCATTTTCAAAATTAGATTGCATATAATAAGACCTTATTAAGCTATACACTGAACTTACGATATATAAGCCTTCGCTGCCAGTGTTTGAATATACAGTGTGTTTCCCGCCTCCCCTCTACACCCTTGTATTTTCTTTATTTATATTCTCATCGATTCAAAATTGTTGTCAATTATTACGCCAAAAATTGAAAAATCATGGTAAGCTTAGTTTTATCAAAACAAAAAATTGAATTTGAACAATTTTTGTGATTTTGAGCAACTTCCCTCAATAAATTTTTTGATAAAACTAGGCTTACTATATATTTTTATTTTTTTGCATCCATATTTGATCGCAGTAGCATTCATTAAAAGATGTATAAATCAGAAGATATATGTGGAAACTGTGTACAGGTGAGAAGGGAAACATGTATAATTGCTTAAGAACATTTTAGATATCAATTAAATAGACAAGACCTCATAATATAATCCATGTGATATTGACAAACATTTTAGATTTGACTAAAGTAAAATCGTTCTATAAACAATTAAACAATATATGTTGTATAACGAATTATTGGACCTCAAAGCATTATATTTAAGAAATATTTGTTTTTTATACACAAAAATAAAATCCTTCACCAATTTGTAGAACTTAGTTATGATACCAGAGTTGCTGCCCGTCAGTATATTCAATCTGCACCAATTACACGTAGATTTGATAAAAAGTTTGTAACATACATCGGTCCTAAAATAAATAATATGCTTCCCGCTGATATGAAAATAATCAATAACATAAAGCTGTTCTCATCAAGAGTAAATAAATTCACTAAATGAATAAAAAAAAAGAAATCACACCATCAAAGCTTTGAAACATTCAAACCACACCGATTTTAATTAAAAAAATGAAATAGATTCACTGAAATTGTTTCATCCCATATTTTTCTATTGATTCATTGTTGGGCTGTGTTAACCTTATATACAGGGTGTTAATTACGTAGACAGACTTTAAGGGCTGATTCCTTGATGAATTCTAAGATAAAAAGTTTATACAAACATGGGGCCTAAACGGCTTCGTTTTCAAAATACGGGTGTTGAAGTTTAAACAATTTTTTTTTTCAAAAATTTCGAAAACGGCTGGAGGTATTCTAATGAAACTTGGTGTAGGTTAGTATTTCATAAAGTGGCATTGTTCGGTCAAAATAAATTTAATTTATTTCCACCAGTGGCGTTCATCAAGTCCACCTCAGTTACCTTATTTTAGAAAAATCTGGCACGCCACTGTTTTTTAGCAAACAGTTTTGTAGCTATTGCAAGATTGTTATTAAATAATATTTTCTTAAAACTTCTTTATGCTGTATTTTGAAAATGAAGCCGTTTAGATCCCATTAAAGTCCAATGAATAAAATTGCTGTTACAGATTTTTCCGTTTTTCTCGAAAAAGGTTTATTCTATCAAAAAAAGAAAAGATACATCTTTTGTATAGTTTCAATGGATGAAGCTAGAAAACTTTTCGTATTGATTAAAAAACAGTGGCGTACCAGATTTTTCTAAAATAAGGTAACTGAGGTGACCCCGATGCACGCCACTGGTGGAAACATATTAAATTTATTTTGACCAAACAATGCCACTTTATGAAATACTATCATACACCAAGTTTCATTACAATAGCTCTAGCTGTTTTCCAGATTTCTGAAAAAAACTTTTTTTTGTTTAAACTTCAACACCCTGTATTTTGAAAACAAAGCCGTTTAAGTCCCGTATTTATCTGAACTTTTTATCTTAGAATTGATCAAGGAATCACCCCTTAAAGTTTGTCTATGTACTTAATTAACACGTTGTATGTAGCAATTGGTTATCGACATTTTATTTTCATACTTTTTGCATGCTTATATTTATATTTATATTAAGCTGTGTTGGTTTAAGAAATTTTTGTTGGCACATACGACACTAGTCAGATGCCATTCTATTATTTACTTTAGAGTAGGTATGCAAAAGAAAGAAAAAAATAAATTTATTATTTACTATTATAAATTATACTAGGAAACCCACCTAAAAAAACCATTGCCAACCTCTATCCGACATAATAATTTTCATTGCTTGCTTGCTTGACGCCACTTTGAGAGCGAATCCGTGGGCCGAATTGGCTGATTTTGGTGTCAATCGACTCAGGGCGACGCAAGTAAGCCAGTAGCAGGGTTTTCAAATTTTTATAAGTGATTTGTTTTTTATGTGGATTTTAACCTCAAAATTAACTCGACACACAAAATGGATCACTCTTGTACAAATTGCATTAAATGAATTATTTCGCGCTTAATTTGGGTGCAGAACGGTAGTTCAAAATAAACGTGAATAGCATATAATATTAATGTATGTTAGGATGCCTTGATGTCAATTTGAAGTATTTGTCCTTTGCAGGGTACGAATAGTTCGTTGTCCCCTCTCACTCTAAAGCACTTTGGAGTGAGAGGGGACAACGATCAGGGTACGGATAGACCGTTGTTCCCTCTAACTTTAAAGTGCTTTAGAGTGAGAGGAGACAACTATCTGTCCGTACCCTGCAAAGGACAAATACGTCAAATTGTCATCAAGGCACCCTAGTGTACGTGAAGCAAGCGTTTCTGTTATTTTTTGGTGATCTAATATTGTCAAACACTAAGGTTGCAAATAGTTTGAAATACGTGTTATTAATTTCAGAATATAACTGAATGCAATATTTGTTGATAGTGCGATATTTCGAAAGGAAAAAAGATCCAAACGTTAATTTTTCGAGAACAGACAAGTTCGTGTTTGATTAGAAATGTTTTCATTTTTGGCGTAATCTAAATAAATTTTTGATGGCGTCGCTTTCAAAGAAACTTCAGCAACGATAATAAATTTTCACTTTCAAGAAGTTTGTTGAATAAAATATTGGTATTGTGCTGTCAAAATTGACGTTTTGTTAGGATATCACATCTTTGAAGCTGGAACTATTTATTATTTCCTTTCATGAGTAGCTGCACAGCAATTTTTCTACTGTGACTGAAAGTACACCTTTTCTTAAATTTGAAATAGAGAAACTAACATCTAAAATCCTTCATCTAATAGACTTGTCTGTCCGTCCGTCCGGGACGCTGTTTCAGCAGCCAAACCGTAAGAGATAGAAAAAAAGTTATGGAAGTTATATGTTTGGAATGGTTATGTCAGCTCTGGAACCGAATTTCAGTCACGTGACACTTCCGGTTTTCGAGAAATAACAAAAAAGACCGTTTTTCAAATAGAACGCGTATTAAATAAAAACAAGCAATCCAGTGAGACAAATGTCTCATTTAAAAAAACAAAAAGACCGTTTTTCAAATAGAACGCGTATTAAATAAAAACTGTACCCAGACCTGGAAGGTGTCAAAGTGGTTGCCTAACCGATCGACGTTTTAAGGCGCAGAGGGTCGCAGCTCCGTTTGGCTGCTGAAACATTTTTATTTAATACGCGTTCTATTTGAAAAATGGTCTTTTTTGTGATTTCTCGAAAACCGGAAGTGTCACGTGACTGAAATTCGGTTCCTGAGCTGACATGACCATTCTAAACATATAACTTTAATAACTTTTTTTCTCTATCTCTTACGGTTTGGCTGCTGAAACAGCGTCCCGGACGGACGGACGGACGGACAGACAAGTCTATTAGATAAAGGATGTTTCAGCAGCCAAACGGAGCTGCGACCCTCTGCGCCTTAAAACGTCGATCGGTTAGGCAACCACTTTGACACCTTCCAGGTCTGGGTACAGTTTTTATTTAATACGCGTTCTATTTGAAAAACGGTCTTTTTTGTTTTATTAAATGAGACATTTGTCTCACTGGATTGCTTGTTAAATATAATGTAACAGCAGCTTTTACTACAGCTAAAGCTAAACATAAGCAGAAAGGATCACAGCTTTCTATTAATACAGTTTGTAATAATAATTATAATAATAATAATAATACTTTTATTCTCAAACAAGTGGGAGGCTGAATTACATGAGAATTCTTAAAAAAAATTAATAAACAAAATTAAACATATGGGCCAATTTCAACACAGTAGCCCGAGATAAATCAAATTATTGTATTTAGCTAATTAGTTTAACTTTAAATTTTCTTAATGTAAATATTTTAATATGGCTTCATTCATTCATTCATTATCTTTGGATCAGCTTTAAAAATAAAACAGTTTTCTAAATTAAATTAGGTTTGTTTCTTATGTTAATAATTTTATTTTGTCAAACACCTTTAATCTACTCCTTTTATCTTGAAATTACTACCGGTTCACGAAAGGAATTAGACTTGACTACAAGAAACTGTTAAATTGAAAAGCAATAACCATTTCATAATTTAATGCGAAATTGGTAAAAGCAAATCCCCTGTCCGGGACGCTGTTTTGTCCGTCCGGGACGCTGTTTCAGCAGCCAAACCGTAAGAGATAGAGAAAAAAGTTATGAAAGTTATATGTTTGGAATGGTCATGTCAGGTCAGGAACCGAATTTCAGTCTCTAACACTAATTATTTACTTAATTATCCTAATCCTAACTTTTTAGGTTAGATTCTAGGCAAATTTTATCAAGGCGAATGCGACTAGTAGTTTGCTACCAACAATGACGTCATATACGTACGTGTGGTGAATACGCGTTCTATTTGCAAAACGGTCTTTTTTGTTTTATTAAATGAGACATTTGTCTCACTGGACTGCTAGTACTATTTAATAAGGCAAAAGTGGTCTTCTAAACAATTTGTATCCATTGTCTCACAACAATTTTGATTAATTATTAAAACTATTTTAGAATACTCAGTTCAAAATAACTTTTTCTCATTGCAAATAAATTGTCATTAAGAATAATTATTTATAGATATAATTTTGCAAACAGTATAATTATACGCAATTTAATAGGAACTGCAATGTATTAATTCTGAAAAACTTATTTACTAAATTTTTTAAATTGCTCATATATACAATTACAATTTCCTGAAACTTTTTGTTTTATTAAAATATTAATATAGATGGTTTTTCAATATATACATATTATAAATTATGGAACTGTAGATATCGCTTTAATTATTAATCGTAAGAACTCTTTAAAATGGGTTCGTTTGTAATTAGATTTACGTTTACATATGTATTTAATATATGAACAAATGCACATGCTCTTTAGTGAGTAATACAGTTGTTGTCCCTGGTGATTTGACCTTCTCTTGGACCCTTTTGTCCCGGTACAACTCCGGCTGTAAGAACCACTCTCTTATGTAAAACGCGTCAATCATGTTTGGAACATTGCCAAAACGTTTGTCGAGTTTTACTAAAACAAGGCTGTCGATACTAATGATGCAAACATAGAATGATAATCATTTCCTGAACTCAGTTTTGTGTAACACATTAGAAAATTCTTTCTTATTAACTTTTGTTGTAAAACAACGTCTTTCCTTATCCTCGTTCCGTCTATTTTTGAAAGATTCGGTACGTATAACTATGCTAAACGTAAACACGTAAACAGTAGCTAAAATTGAACTAAAGCTAAGATAACAAAAAATACTGAAAACGCTTGATATGTACACAGTGTCATAACCTTGCTCCTATGAAATTTGAAAAAAAGATTATAAAATCATTCCTTACTTATCTAGAATGAAAACTGACAATTCAACTCTCTGTAAACTACAGTTACATTAATGTTTTATTTGCGGAAATTTTTAAATCTGCCACCCTGCGAATCAAAGCAGGGAATAGATCAAGGATATTGTTTTTGTAAATTAAAATATACCTAATAATTAATTTCGCCTCCTTATAATAAGAGATTATCTTAAGTTGTAATCTACTTCAGAAAACTTTCACAGGCCCTCCTTTATTTTATAGCCTTAATATAGCCGCCGCTGAACAAAATTTGAAGGATGAGCCTTTCCCAAAAGAAAATCCTGGGTACGTCACTGTTTTCAACAAGTACCGTTAAAAGGTCTCTTACTACATTGAGTAGAGTGAAAACCCAGTTGCGGTCAACAATGTCAGAAAAATTATACTGGAAAAAAGAAAGAAGCTAAAAGATGAAGTTTTAAAAATATTTGTAGCAGATTATTGAAAACTGATGTTAAGTGCTTTAACTTATGCATTTTTTGCAATAAGTAAACTTAAATTAAACAATAATAATAATAGTTAATTGTGTGTATAGACTATTTCCCCTCTCTAACTTTGGCTACGCCCTTGAGCTTGCAAACTGTTAGTTTAAGAACATATTTCTGATTTTTATTACCATAAATTTTTCATAATGGCTCATTCATTTATGCCAAAATCAGTAAATGGCATTACTCGGAACTCGCCAGTGAAAATACTAAAACTAAAAAATTTGACAGTATCAAAGGAAAAAAGAAATTTAATTTATTCAAGGTGTCAACCCTGTATATATTGGGTTCAAAATAGGCATACTTTTGTCAAGGGTAAAAACCTGAACTTTATTTTTTACGGTGTTCCTGCTCACCCTGTATATATTTGATCGGAAGTGTATTCGGCTTTGCGCCAGGTAGACATTTAATATACAAAATATTGTTTTCCGCCAATCGTACGAGAATTGACACATTATTGATAATTTTTTTTGAGCAAAGTCAAACATTCCATTACATCAGCCGTTGCTAGGTAATTTACAATAAAACTGTACAGGAATAATATTCCCGTCCTAGGCAGGGAATATTCGAGTACTATTTCCATTTTTTTTTAAATTACTCGTATCGATCTTAGGCAAAATAGTATGTGTATCTTGGACAAAAAGCAACATTCCCAGACTCCTGTCGAGGCGTATGCCGAGCCCAACAATATTCACAGTTTTCCGGGAATGTTACGCTTTTCGTCCTAGATACACAATGTACTATTCCTAAAACTAGTAGTTTTTGAGGTATACCGCTAAAAGACAAATAAACGGACAGACAGACGGAATTGAGAAAACTTGTTCTTCGTCATTTGGGACCCCGAAACATGAAGATCTGAAGAAATCTTAGAAGGTGATTTTCTCACTATTACAATACTTCCTTCGCCTTAGACGAGGCAAGTAAAACTATATTGCAATATTTGTATGCGGATGGGGCCATAGTTATACCTATATAACAGCAATGACAAGAAGCCGAGAAGCGCAAATGGGTAAGCGCTTGCCTTGCATTAAGCAAGTCCTCGGTTTGAATCCCGCGAGGGCCGGAATTTTCCGCAGCCTTGCGATTTGAACCGAGCTTGGTGAGACCATTCACGGTTGGGCATCAAATTAACTGTGCTCTACTCAGAAACACAGACCTAAGAGATAAAGTAACAAGGTCAACATAACACACACAGACACCTCACACAATGCTTGCTGTGCAAGCATAAAAGGCGTGCTCCAACTTTGTATCCCGAATCCGGGGCAACTTGAGCAGATGCAAGCACATAAAGCACCAGCCTCTACACCGCAAGGTAATACGAGGTTATCGATTATACAGCAATGACATAACATGAACAACAAAATAAAATGCTTGAATAAGAGAGAGATGACCATACCAAGAAATTATTTTAATAGGCATGTTTAGTTGACATAGGTCATAATTAAAATGAATGTCAAGCGTACTTGATTATTTGCTACTATGTTTATCTCTTTCCTACTCAGGCAATACGTGTTATTTTCTTGTTCATGTTATCTCATTGCTGTTATATGTAATCTTGACTCCATCGGTATATTGTTGATAGGGTGAAAAGGTTAATGATTTAAATTATCTATGTTGCTGCGAAAGTTAAAAAGAACTTTAGTGATGAAGGGAAAATATAATTATTATAGTTTATGTCCATAATTTATTTCGGTTTTCCGCAGTAAATAAATCATAGCCTGTGGCCTAACTTTCTAAGCAGTTTTGGTGATTTTAATTTCTCAACTTTTCCATTTAATTTTCCCAATTTCTTTTATTTTCCAAATTTATAACATTATCTAGTGCTACAGCAAGTTCTTATAGTTTCAGAAGCTCTTTGAAATATGCATGCCATCCGTTTAAATCCTTCGGTTTTGCAATGTATTTGCCTTAATTAATCAAAGTTTTTCCCTTGGATTGGTATAATTATTAGTGTTATTGTGGTTTTACGGTAAATTTCTCCTCCTATATTTTAAAAAATATAACGTCGATATCATAGTTTCTGCTCGTTATCTTTTTATATCTACAATGAATTTCCATTTGTTATTTTTCTCTTAGCTTTCATATTCGATGCTAAACCGAAATTTAAATTCAAATAATTTTCTTTATAAGTTGGGGTCTTCTTCTTCTTTTCATTCAAGCTTTGGACATTCATCCGTTGCGATATTACGTTCATTCTGTATTAGTTTGTTTGATCTTTCCATCTCTTTTTCGGCCTTCCTAGATTTCTTCTTCCTTTTGCTTTATATCTGAAATATCTCTTGGGTAGTCTATCATTTTCCATTCTTTATAGGTGTTCTTGCCATCGTTGTATGTAGTCTTGTATTTTACAATTAAGGTCAAAAATATTAAGCTCTTCTCTTTTATCTGCAATTCGTTTTCTATCCCGTAGGCTGTATCCAGCTGTAGGTCGTAGAAATCGCATCTCAGAAGTTGTTATTCTATGTTCATCTTGCTTTGTTAGGGTCCAGCATTCGCTGCCATATGTAAAAGCGGGAACGGAAGCCACTTTGTAGAATTTTATCAATGTTTCAGGTCGGACTTTATTTTTGACTGTTCTTTTTATTGTACCGTTGTAGTAATTGAATTTTTCAATCTTTATGTGTATGTCAGTTTCTTCAAGATACGATATTATAGAGTCCAGAAATTTGAAACTATTTACTTGTTCTATTATTTTGTTATTTAGTACGATTTTCGGTCGAACTGGTTCGTTACCGCAAAATGCCATTATTTTCGTTTTATTTATTGAGATTTTGAGATTGTGTTCCTCCATCACTTGTCGTAATTTAAAAGCTGCTTTTTGTAGTGAATCCTCGGAATCTGCTACAATCAGCTGGTCATCCGCAAATAGAAAAGTAGCTATATGCTTTCTATTATTTAAGTCGTGCGTATACTCTGGTAATTTACTAATCCACTGTCTAACAGCTTCGTCCATATACAGGTTAAATAAAATTGGAGACAGGCTGCATCCCTGTTGTAGTCCAAGATTTGTAAATTCATTTTCATCTATGTATATTGTCATATATGCATATTTTTGTATTCGAGTAGATATTTTTAATTACTTGAATTAAGTGCATCGGTATACCCCTTTTATCCATTATTTCCCATAATATGGGTCTGTATATCTTATCAAAAGCTTTCATATAGTCTACGAACATCATGTGCGTTTCTTTGTTACACTCTCGGTGTTTCTCGATGATTTGTTTTGTTATAAATATGTTATCCGTGCATGAGCTTCCTTTTCTAAATCCTGTTTGTTCTTGAAGGATTATGGTATCTACTATTCTTTGTAGTCTTTCCGTTAGCATTTTCGTATATATTTTATAAGCGGTGTTTAGTAAACTTATCCCTCTATAGTTGTCGCATTGCGACCGGTCTTCTCTCTTAAAGATTGGTTTGATCATAGCAACTTTCCATTCTCTGGGGATCATGCAGTTTGGCCAACATATATTTAATAGACGAAGATATCTTACTTTTACTTCTTCAGAAGCATACTTAAGTAGTTCGCTGTTAATTCCATCTTTTCCTGCAGCTTTTCTGTTTTTGGTGCGTCGCAAGGTTTCTTCTAATTCTTCGATGTGTAGACATCTACTTCTGTTTTTTCTACATCTTGTTCTTGATTTTCCTTCGATTGGTCTCCCGAAAACCAGAGGTTTTTGAAGTATTTTAGCCATGTGGCAGATGGTATTGTATTTATACGAGCTGTGTCCTTTTCTTCGCTGTTTAGGTGTTTCATAATTTTGTAAGCCATATTTTGCCTTCCGTGAATATCATGCTCTATTGTTGATATAAAAGCTTCCCATTTGTTTTGTTGGGCTTCCCTATTCAATCTGTTAACTGTTTGTGCTAGTTTACTGTATTCTTCCTTGTCTCTTTCGGTTTTATGTTGTAGCCATTTGTGATATGCTTTGTTCTTTGCTATAACAGCATTTTCGTGTTCCTGTGACCAACTTATAATGTTTCTGTTATTGTGTTTTTTCTTTTGTTTTCCAATGGCTTCGTAGGCTGCTTTTTCTATTACATATTTTAGATTTACCCATTCTTCGTCTACGTTATTGCTCTCTGGAGTTTGCTCGTTGTATTTAGATAGTCGGTTTTGATATAGCGTTCTAATGGATTCTTTCTCTAATAACACTACTTTCCATTTTTGTTCATCTTCTAAGCGTTTCTTAACTTTAACCCATTTTGCAAGGATTTTGACTTTGGCTTCTAGAAAATAGTGGTCTGTGTAAACGTCTAAACCCCTGAAGGTTCTTACATCATTAAATAGGGTAGCGGTTTTTTCATTTGCAAGAAAGTAATCAATTATTGATTTTTGTCCTCTTGCCTCCCAAGTAAATGTGTGTACTTTTTTATGTTTAAAAAATGTGTCTATGATTCGCATGTTGTTATAGCTAGCAAAGTCTCTTAGTAGTTTTCCATTGTGGTTGAATTTGTCCTCGCCGTTTGTCCCAGTAATATTTTTTAATTTTTCTTTGCCAATTCTAGCGTTTAGGTCTCCCCCTATAATTAAATAGTCATTTTTATTCGTTCTGTCGAGAGTTTTTTGTAGTTTTTTGTAGAATGATTCAGTTTCCTCTTTTCTTCCTTCTTCTGGTGCATAGACACATATAATGGTTAAATATCCTGTTTCTACGTGGCATCTGATGCTTATAATTCTTTCATTTGTCCATTCATATGATTTTATTTTCTGTGACCATTTTCTATTTATCATTATTGCAACACCAGCTGGGGCTCTGGTGTTTTGTTTTACGCCACTATACAGGGAATTTATTTTAATAGTTAACATAAGCGTTTCGTTTCTATGCCACCATTTAATCATACAGGTCATTTCCATAGTTACAAATGAGACCAATAGATTAGAGCGTGTATTTTACTAGTTAACATAGGAATTATTACTTGTCAAAAAAACAACTAAAAGTTATCCTAATGTATACCACTGAAGAAAAGATACAACCCACAAGTTGTTCCTACGTATCTACTTTTTAGTTGCATACCTACATTCCGATACCAAAATAAAGTTTATTATTAGCAAGTAGGTACCTAGTTCAAATTCGTATGTTAACTCGTAAAATAAACGCTCTAATCTATTGATTTCATTGGTAACTATGGAAGTGACCTGTATGAAATGCTGGCATAGAAACGAAACTGCTATGTTAACCATTAAAATAAATTCACTGTATAGTAGTGTGTATTTTTCTAGATCTTGAGTACCTTTTAATTTTTTCTTTGTTTCTGTTATTAAGGCTATGTCAACCTTTCGTTTATCTAAGTTGCTTTGTAGTTCTTGTATTTTATTCCCCAGTCCTCTTACATTCCATGTACCTATATGTAAGTAATCTTGTATTCCGTATCTCTTGTCCTTTTTTTGTTTGCGGTTGTCATAATTAATTCCAGTCCTATTTGTTTTTTCCGAGGCTATTCTATTTTGTGTGTCCATAATTGATATTTCAAATTTATTTTTAATCCCGATTTGCAAACGTTTTCTGTTATCTCTATTCATTTTATTTTCCATTGCCGTTTCGTAATAATGTGAGTCTTGCTTTTCCCTGGAAAGGTGACCACCCTTTCCAAGTATACCGCTCTAATCTGTTCTCCGACCTTGATTCCCACTGGGGTTGGTTACCCAATCTTCCTCAAGGTTGCTCGGATTGCCAGGGCTCACCACTTGACGGTGAGAGTCGGTATTGAACAGGAGAGGCTAATCGGTAATAGCTGGATATTTACCGTGTCTTGCGCGTCACTGTCCCTTTGAGTTGGCGGTGCTTTCTTTAATTGCTTGTTTAACATTAGTGAATCAATTTCTATTTTTTTTAAGTCACCTAACATCTAGAAGCTGAAGTTTAAGCATCGATCTCTATTTTTTTTTTGTAATGTTACGCTCCACTCGTGATTATCTAGTATTACATGATGTTCCCAGCAGTAGCTGTTTAGGGGACACTAGCTTGCAGCAACCATATTAATCACAGTGGTTAACTGGTAACAGGTAGCTCTTAATCGATAATTATTTGGTTAAATCTTCTATTTCTTATGATAATATCGTGCTGATTACTTTTACATCTTGTCTATTTGAATTGAGTTCTACTTTTTAGACATCTCACATATACATTTAATCTTATTTTTGAGCTGATAAACTACTTCACTGTGATAGATTTAGTTTACACGTTCTCGATATATGGAATGATTTCAGAGGCTTTTACAGCCATTGTCATGAAGTAGCAAACGACTTTCGGGATTGGACGGTGTCATTATTGACGTCGAAGAACTCAAAGTTTCGCGCACTTTCGTAAGGGGCTTCATCAGGAGGAACAGCGAAGGAGCACGGTAACTCAACGTGTAAACCACGCCAGATGCGAAACTCTTCTGAAAGTGGGCGAACCGTTGAGTTCTTCGACCTCAATAATGACACGGTCCAATCCCGGAACTCGTTTTTTATTTGATATAAGGAATGTTTAACGACTAGTATGCGTCGAGGTAGTTCGTCAGCCAGACTTTTGCGTCAGCTTTTTTATTCCATATCCCTCTGTTCTGATTTCTTAGTAGCCAGTTGCTGGCGACTCTTTTAATATCATTTGACCAGCGTGTTGGTGGGCTTCCTCTGCTACGTTTATCATCTCTCGGTTTTAATTGCAATGGTTTGAGTGTCCATCTCATATCTTATAGTCTAGTAATATGTCATGCGCATTAGTATTTTAGTGTAGTTGTGCACTTGATGACATCCGTGGCACCAGTGCGCTTGTTTTCTCCGTGGGCCTTTTTGCAAAACCTCAATTTATTTGCTCTTGTTGCCGCAAGAGTGCATATTACCGTTCCATATGTGAAGATGGGGAGCACGACTTGCTAAAATGTCTTTCTTTTCAGGCTGATTGGGATGGCACTTCTGGTCACGTCTCTTAATGCTCCATGGTTGGAGTGATTTTCCTTTTTACAGTACATTAAGACATAAATTATATATTGCTAATTAATGCAGTGAAATGTTATGTTTAACTTTCAGCAATATATTGTTGATTAGATTTTATTATATACCATCTCGTAAAATAGTTGTCTCGTTTCTGTGGGTTTTGATTAAAAATTCTGAAAATAATGTTCTATTATACAGTATGCTGCAAATGAAAAGAATCAATTCATTATTTCGTAAATCGGTGGCTTTACAGAATTATCCTGAAACCCCCCGATTTTTATTTACACGTGTTCCGTCAGATTTTTTTTTTATTCGTTACGTCGCTTACACAAAGCGTATTGACGTCATCGATGATTTTTGTAAATAGAAATGTGGGACATGCGATACCTCCTCTGAAAGGTCTAATTATCTATGCAACCATGTCAACCAGTGTAAGTAATGTAGTTTTGTATACTGTCAAACATTTTTATTATTGCAATATTCATATTTATTAAATTCATACATACATAATCCTAAACCTTTCTACCGTAAGGTGTAAAGCATGGCGTCGATTGGTTGTCATTCTTTATTGTTTGGAGTTTTTCTGCACCACTTTTTTAATTTTTTTTTTGGGCGTTTTGTCTCGCTGTGTTCCATTTTACTTCCCTCTGTTGCGCTGCCTTTCGCACCTCTTCTGTCCACTTCCTCCTCGGTCTACCCACTCTGTTATTTCCTCCTGGTCTTGCTTCAAAAGTTGGTTTCACCATTCGGTCTTTATCCATTCTATACACGTGTCCTAGCCATCCTAATTGTCTTTCTTGTATCACTTCTTTCACTGCCTTTACACCTAACTGCTCTCTGTACGTTGTGTTCCTAATCCTGTCTTTTCTTGTTTTTCCTTCTAGTTTTCTCCAGAATCTCATTTCTGTGCTTGTCAGTCTACGTCGTTGCTTATCTGTGACCACTCACGATTCACTTCCGTAAACTAGAGACGGTTACACTACTTTTTTCACTACTTCCACTTTGGCTTCTTTCGGTATTTTCGCTTTTCTCAGAAAGGTGTTTTTTTATAGCGTTGAAAGTTCTTTCTGCAACGGCGGCACGCTAATTTATTTCATCATCTATCTTTGCGTTGTGACTGATATACATCCCTAGGTATTTGAATTTGTTCACTTCCTCTATTTCATTCCCTTCTATTGTAATGTTGTGCCTTCTTTCTTCTGCTGTTATACCATCGTCTTCTTCTTTTCTGTGTTAATTTTCATGTTTGCTTTTTGCATTTCCCTGTAGTTCTTTCTCTGTTTCTGCTAAAATCACCATGTCGTCTGCATATAGAAATTCGGACATTTGCACTTTTTCCATTCTCCACCTCCCTACGTTATATTTCCTTATGTCCTTCTTACTCTCCTTAACTACTTCATTCATAATTAGTGTGAATAATAACGGGCTTAGTACGCAACCCTGTTTTATACCTCTCGTAGTTGCAAACTCCTCTGATTCCTCGTTTCTGATTCTCACTACATTTGTTGTCTTATGATATATTGTTTAAACCATCTCTACCCCCGTTGAGCTTGCACCTTTATTTTCTAGTGTCTTCCATATGTCTTTTCTTCTAACGCGGTCAAAGGCCTTACTAAGGTCCATAAAGGATAGATGAACTTTCTTTCCTTTTCTTATTGCCTTTTCGCTGATTTTCTGCAATATGAATATGTTATCTTGTACTCTTCTTCCCTTTCTAAAGCCGCATTGACTGTCTTCTAATGTGTTTTCTAGTTGTTCTCTTAATTTTGTTTCCCATATTCTCGCCCATATCTTGATCAGTATGCTTAGTAAAGTTATTCCTCGGTAATTGTCACATTCTCTTATATCACCTATTTTATACACTGGCACTATTACACCCGTCTGCTACTCTTTTTGGGCTCCCTTTGCTTTTATCACGTTGTTCATCAGGCTTAATATCTTTTCCCTTTCTAACTCCCCTATGTATTTTACCATTTCCGGTGATATCCCATCTATTCCTGCTGCCTTTCCTAGTTTAATCTTTTGTATTGCCTTCTCCAATTCCGTTTTGGTATAAACTCGATGCCTCCATCTTCGTTCGTCATTGTGGTGCTTTGTTCTTTTTCGTTGTGTCCTTCATTTTCTTCTTCTTCGCCGTTGTCTCCTAACACTTCCTTGAAATGTTGCACCCATCTTTTCATTATGTCCTCTTTTTAGTACGTAATTCACCTTGTTTATTTCTAATGTTTTTTAATGTGCTGGTTCGTTTTTTCCGTAGTGGTTTTAGTGTAGGTACTGTAAAATAACTTTTGATTTTCATTAAAGTGTACTTTCATTTCCGAATTTCACCCATTCTTCTTGTTTTGCCCTATTTAACACATCTTTTACCTCATTTATTTTGTTTTTGTACATTTCGTAGTCTTCCCTGGTCTTAGTCTGTAGGTATATCTTCCAAAAATTTTTCGTTTGCCTTACTTTTTCTTTTATTTCTTCTGTCCACCAAGCTGTTTTCCTTATATCCTTATTAACTATCGAGAGATCCAAAAAAACTGATCCTCAGCGGGCTGTGGAAATTAAATATCTTGGTGGCACTGTAAGTCTATGTCAAATTCAAGGTTAGCAGGTTAGATTTTGCGTCAGTCTGTGTCAAAACTGACTGAAAACCTAACCTGATAACCTCGAATTTGACATAGACTTACAGTGCCATCAACATATTATTTTACGTTTTTACTGCTGCTGCTATTATGCTTTGCTTCAAATAACTCCATTCTTCCTCTACGTCTCTTTTTCTTGGTTCTGCATTTAACTTCCCTTGTATTATTTCTTGATACTCTTTTCTCGTTTCTTCTTCTTTCAGTCGATAACTTGTGTTTTCTTTTATAACTTTTCTCTTTTTTTTGTGCTTTTCTTTCTATTTTCATGTCCATCCTTACTAGGTAATGGTGGCTGCAAATTTACGGTCCTCTTTTCACGATTGGCTTCTTTAGGTTTGAGCAAACTTCTCGTGTGTGTTTGTGGACCTCTTTATGTTACCCCTGTGAAGTTGGCACCCCATTATCGAAAAATTGAATTTTTTTTAGAGTTCCGGATTCATTTCGAAAAGTTCTCGAGTTCCTGATAGTTTTCAAAAATAGTTCTGGACAAATGGAACCGAAAAAACGATTTTCAAAAAATGGGGTGCCAACTTCACGGCGCACCTCATTTTCGAAAAAATCCATTTTTTTCGCAGTTCTGAGTAGTCCTCGGTGAGTTCTATAGTTCTAAACCCATATAAGCAATAGTTCCGGCCGCTACCCTCGGAAAAAAAAATATATATAAAAAAGTACCTAGCACTCCATTTATGAAAAACATGAATTTTTTTTAGAGTTCCGGATTCCTTTCGAAAAGTTCTAGAGTTCCTGATACTTTTCAAAAATAGTTCTGGACAAATGGAACCGAAAAAACGATTTTCAAAAAATGGGGTGCCAACTTCACGGCGCACCTCATTTTCGAAAAAATCCATTTTTTTCGCAGTTCTGAGTAGTCCTCGGTGAGTTCTATAGTTCTAAACCCATATAAGCAATAGTTCCGGCCGCTACCCTCGGAAAAAAAAATATATATAAAAAAGTACCTAGCACTCCATTTATGAAAAACATGAATTTTTTTTAGAGTTCCGGATTCCTTTCGAAAAGTTCTAGAGTTCCTGATACTTTTCAAAAATAGTTCTGGACAAATGGAACCGAAAAAACGATTTTCAAAAAATGGGGTGCCAACTTCACGGCGCACCTCATTTTCGAAAAAATCCATTTTTTTCGCAGTTCTGAGTAGTCCTCGGTGAGTTCTATAGTTCTCAACCCATATAAGCAATAGTTCCGGCCGCTACCCTCGGATGCTCTTTAGTCCGATTTTGCATCCCGTTTTTTAACTTTTCTGTTTTTAGTTTTTGTTTTAATTTTTTAATTTTTTATTTTTTTTTTAATTTAAAAAACAATTCTTTTTTTAAATTGCTTTTAGTTTTTTTTTTATTTTTAATTTTTTTGTTGATATTTTTTTCAATTTATTATTAAATCTTTCCATTCTACTTTTTCATTTCTTATGGTTTATAAGAATAAAAGCAGATCATAGACTATGGAAGAAATATCCATACGAAGGTATTGGAATTGCACTACTCTAGTAGAATGAGTTGCATTTGAATCCAATAAGAGCTGAAATCTACAGCAACGTAACCTAATTGAAAAAGAGATTATAACATAGAATATATTTACGTGTAATATGTTTACAAAGACATTATAGTATGATTTATTTCAACACGTACATTCCCCATGCGGTACGATTTCAGTACTTGCCTCTAATTCGGTCCGTTTCGCTGTCAAATCATTATACTGATACCAATGTGGATTAGCATTCACTATAGCTACGTAGTGTTCAGCATCTTTCTGATACGATGCTGCCCCGGCCAATTCGTAATTTTTTGCGCCTACACTTATCTGCTTAGCAATAGAGCTCAACTTATACATCTTTGTATCGATGTTCATGCTATGGAGGTAATTTGGATCAGTCAGGACACTGGTGTCTATAATGAGATGTGGTCCGTAAGACTCGGTTATAACATACGCGGATTTATAACCTTTGCATGCTGTACGTGACCCACTTAACACGTCATCGATCGCATTTTGAACAAACCCAAGACCACTCTTAAAGAGTATGTCAACGTTGACGCTAATTGTTGAACATGGACGAATATTTTCCGACTTACATGTAGTGCAATATCTGCGTCTGGACAGACTCGGTGGATTGACAAAAAGTTTTTCAGCGAGGCCAGCAGCATTACATTGCGCATCCATGGAACGAAAATTTCGGGTAAATGTTGTAATTTCAAACATTCCGAGGTTAATGAGGATATCTGCTCTTTCGACGTAATCTTGCTGGTATATTTTGCCACCCGACAGGATAATCTGCGTCAATCGCATAGTTGGATTCTCAGCTTCGGCTACAATAGTTCTATAGGAATCATGCATCACCGCTGCTTGAGCTACAATCTGCCAAAGCGAATCAAAGGCACAAGTTCTTCGCACAACCATTCGTATGCCATTTACTGTCACAGCACTGCATAAGTGGCCATTTCGCAGGATTGGTATACCTGCTGCGTTTTTCATGTGAAATGAGTCCCAGTCTGGGCAATCGTCTAAATAAGTTCTCTTGTTGTACGATTTCACCGGTTTTACTATTTCAACAAGATCAGTCTTACGATTTATCTTTTTACTTCCAAGACCACGCCAATTTTCCTTTAAATTCAATGAATTTGTTTCTTCACCACCATCGCTATTATCATGATCACTATGTTCAGAGGTCATTTCATCGGGAATTCCAGTAGTCTCTTCATCTTGCTCAGTTAACGTATTCGTTTTAGAGTTTTGTGGTATATTTAACAATGAGTGTGTATTGTCGTACGCTTTAGCTACAGCCTCTGTTACCGAAGCCTCACCATCCGTTTCTTTGAATCCCATATCATTTTCAAAGGGTGTTTCCGATTCATATTTCTTACTTGGAGGTTTTACTGTATCCGTTTGTCCACATGCTAATAGCATTTTGCCTCTCAAATAACCAAGATGTTGCATTACAAATTTATCAATTCTCATTGGTAAACTATTAGAAAATGCTCGAACCTTCAAATCTGAGAATTCTGCTTCGGCTGAGGATGACGTGGCAATGTCACCACCAATTTTAAAATATTGCCTCATAATGCCGGTCCAGAGAGGCAGATAGTTCATCAGTTTACTGATTTTATCAGCAGCAGCAGGATTATAGAATGCGTTGACGACATCACCACCTAGGGAACCTGAAGCAGCTGCTTTTGCTTGACTCAAAATACAGGCGCTCCATTCTTTCCACGATTGAGACGTTTGAACTTCCTCACTTTCATATTCATCGATATCGTCAGCATTCTCATCGATTACTACACCCTTTATGATGTTATTCGCATCCTGCAAGCAAAGCTCAGATGGAACGTGCAAGCCGCTTTGGTCTCGACCCACTTCTTCGCTCAGAGCCACGGTGAGGACAGATTGCAAAAATCTGGAAAGTTCTTCGAAATCCTGCATTTTGTACGCATGGGCCATACTCCTCATATAAAATTGGCGAATTTTGCTGTGTTTTTTTCGAAGACAGTCCCACCTGGAAATCATTGCGATGAAGTGGCTGACATCAAGTCGCAGGAAGCATTTTACTGCAATAGTCGGAGTCTGCCTGACGATTAAATCATAGCAAACTTGCATGTAATGCTTCAAATCTTGACAACCGCAAAATGTTCCCGCGAAAGCTAATAAAATTGCACTACCAAAATCAGTGACAACCATACGAGGTACAGGAGCACCATTCAAACGTATGTCTGTTAAGAAAGACATAATGAATGCAGAGTCCTGCCTTGTCGAAACCATTTGAAAAACGGGAATACTCCTTTCAGAAGTAACTGATAAGCACTGGTACAGGAATATGTGTGGCGACTTCTCCCCATTGGGCAGTTTTATTCTTTTCCCTATGCCGCCAGTTGCATCTATAGTCATGTACCATCTATTTTTTCCAGCTACTTTCCTATCTAGCTTACACATTTCCATTTGCTCTTCACTCCAGTACTTGCAATAAAAAGGGTCTGCGCCTATATAACGAATGCTAGCGACATGCTGATCATATTTTGCTAGCATTAAATTATTAATCGAATCGGTATTGCATAATCTCAAGCGCTGCTCTAGTTCCTGCTGTTTCGCTTTACGTAAAACGGTTGCATCGTACAAAACAGGTGGAATTTTATCGCCAAATTCCATAAGGCGAGTTGCCTCTGCATTTCGCCAGACGGCGGCAGTTTTTTAATTATCGACTAAGGTACCGCCCACGTGTTCCCTGAGGTAACCATTCAATTGGCGTTTACGTTTGTGCGGGAATTTTGAGTCAATGCCCGTCGTCGTACATTCAAACACCGCATCCCTTTTTTTACGCGGTTTTTCATACAAATAACCTTTCAAAGAACCACCACACTCTTTACACGATGCGCTAAACCGTGCAAAACAGCTAGCATCCGAACGAGTATACACCCTACAGGTTTTGAATGAAAAAGCGCAAGGCAGTCGTGTCTGGTCTCAAATTCTGTCAGCGAAGACGTGTGACCATGCACCTGACTTCAGAGCAATGTATTTTCTGCCACCATAGTGTTTTGTCTCTGGTTTCATCTCGGCCCACCGATCTGCAGAAAGTATCAATCGAAAATTCTGAACCTTACGACCGCCTGTAGATTCTGTACTCTTATTGTCGGAATTGTCGGTATTGTTCGATGTATCGTTATCATTTATGAATGACGCATCGATTGCGCATGCCTCGAGAACGCTAGTAAGTATTCGTGAACGGTCATTTTTCAGAATAGTATAAACATGTTTGGGAGTTATATGAAACCCTTTCTCTGCCATTTTATCTGAAATTATTCTGTACACAGGATTTGACGGAGGAAACGGGCTGCCCTTAGAATCTACGGCCCTGAATTCCTCGTCTGTGGGAATTAACAGAAGTTGTTCTCTGTCGTACATTCTGTAGCGGTATGTGTAAGCTTACTCTGAAACGCAGTACTATCCAAATGCCTGGAACTCTGAACACTATAAAACTCAGCACAAACTTACGCGTGCGACGAATTCACTAACTCAGTAATATAGCACGATACACGTGTATCGTGGTAACATAGGTATCAATCGCTCCCCTCCCTATGACCTAGACGTGATGTTTTTAGCATGAATCGTATCCTACAGAGCTCCACACTCCGCGGGATTTAGTTTCGTCCATGGCTTCACCTCTGCACCCATTTGAAAGCAACTTTTTCATGCATTTGTTATAAAAAATACTGTTCGATGTTAGTGCGAAATAAGGTGATTGGGCGAGTGCGATTCTTTCAGAACGAACCGTAGCCGAGGCATAGACACAACTCGGTGCCGTAGGCCCTGCGCCTATAATTGCCTCACTTTCGCACTCGTATCGAAATGTATTAAACATACAAGCCCACACGAGAAACATGGCAAGAACCGATAAATAAAGAACACAAGAAACACAAGCATCAATCATATTTTTCTTATATAGAGTGTATCTAAAAGATAGAAGCCCATTGGTATTGGTCGATTCCTTGTAGAAAAACATTAGAAATTTGGTTAGAGAATTGCTCGTTTTTAGTTGTATCGGAAAAAGTCATTAGAATTATCGTCAGAACTTTCGATCATCTACCCAGAACTCATTCCAGAATTCTTGGAACTCTCAGAAAACTTGCAAATTCGCATTTTTAAAATCACGCTATACGCCATATCTCGTAAAAGAATGGTGATTAAAAAATTTCAATTAGCAGGAACTCTAGAACTTTTCAAAATCTACCAGATAAAAAAATTTTTTTTTTAAATAAATGGGTTGCTAATTTGTTTACGAAGGTAGCGACCGGAACTATTGCTTATATGGGTTGAGAACTATAAAACTCATGGAGTAGGTACTACTCAGAACTACGAAAACAAATGTTTTTTTTTCGAAAATGAGGTGCGCCGTGAAGTTGGCACCCCATTTTTTGAAAATCGTTTTTTCGGTTTCATTTGTCCTGAACTATTTTTGAAAACTATCAGGAACTCTAGAACTTTTCGAAAGGAATCCGGAACTCTAAAAAAAAATTCATGTTTTTCATAAATGGGGTGCTACTTTTTTATATATATATTTTTTTTCCGAGGGTAGCGGCCGGAACTATTGCTTATATGGGTTGAGAACTATAGAACTCACCGAGGACTACTCAGAACTTCGAAAAAAAAATAGATTTTTTCGAAAATGAGGTGCGCCGTGAAGTTGGCACCCCATTTTTTGAATCGTTTTTTTTTTGTTTCATTTGTCCTGAACTATTTTTGAAAACTATCAGGAACTCTAGAACTTTTCGAAAGGAATCCGGAACTCTAAAAAAAAATTCATGTTTTTCATAAATGGGGTGCTACTTTTTTATATATATTTTTTTTTCCGAGGGTAGCGGCCGGAACTATTGCTTATATGGGTTGAGAACTATAGAACTCACCGAGGACTACTCAGAACTTCGAAAAAAAATAGAATTTTCGAAAATGAGGTGCGCCGTGAAGTTGGCACCCCATTTTTTGAAAATCGTTTTTTCGGTTCCATTTGTCCAGACCTATTTTAGAAAACTATTAGGAACTCTAGAACTTTTCGAAAGGTATCCGGAACTCTAAAAAAAAATTCATGTTTTTCATAAATGGGGTGCTACTTTTTTATATATATTTTTTTTTTCCGAGGGTAGCGGCCGGAACTATTGCTTATATGGGTTGAGAACTATAGAACTCACCGAGGACTACTCAGAACTTCGAAAAAAAAAATAGATTTTTTCGAAAATGAGGTGCGCCGTGAAGTTGGCACCCCATTTTTTGAAAATCGTTTTTTCGGTTTCATTTGTCCTGAACTATTTTTGAAAACTATCAGGAACTCTAGAACTTTTCGAAAGGAATCCGGAACTCTAAAAAAAAATTCATGTTTTTCATAAATGGGGTGCTACTTCTTTATATATATATTTTTTTTCCGAGGGTAGCGGCCGGAACTATTGCTTATATGGGTTGAGAACTATAGAACTCACCGAGGACTACTCAGAACTTCGAAAAAAAATAGATTTTTTCGAAAATGAGGTGCGCCGTGAAGTTGGCACCCCATTTTTTGAAAATCGTTTTTTCGGTTTCATTTGTCCTGAACTATTTTTGAAAACTATCAGGAACTCTAGAACTTTTCGAAAGGAATCCGGAACTCTAAAAAAAAATTCATGTTTTTCATAAATGGGGTGTTACTTTTTTATATATATATTTTTTTTCCGAGGGTAGCGGCCGGAACTATTGCTTATATGGGTTGAGAACTATAGAACTCACCGAGGACTACTCAGAACTTCGAAAAAAAGTAGATTTTTTCGAAAATGAGGTGCGCCGTGAAGTTGGCACCCCATTTTTTGAAAATCGTTTTTTCGGTTTCATTTGTCCTGAACTATTTTTGAAAACTATCAGGAACTCTAGAACTTTTCGAAAGGAATCCGGAACTCTAAAAAAAATTCATGTTTTTCATAAATGGGGTGCTACTTTTTTATATATATATTTTTTTTCCGAGGGTAGCGGCCGGAACTATTGCTTATATGGGTTGAGAACTATAGAACTCACCGAGGACTACTCAAAACTTCGAAAAAAAATAGATTTTTTCGAAAATGAGGTGCGCCGTGAAGTTGGCACCCCATTTTTTGAAAATCGTTTTTTCGGTTTCATTTGTCCTGAACTATTTTTGAAAACTATCAGGAACTCTAGAACTTTTCGAAAGGAATCCGGAACTCTAAAAAAAAATTCATGTTTTTCATAAATGGGGTGCTACTTTTTTATATATATTTTTTTTTCCGAGGGTAGCGGCCGGAACTATTGCTTATATGGGTTGAGAACTATAGAACTCACCGAGGACTACTCAGAACTTCGAAAAAAAAATAGATTTTTTCGAAAATGAGGTGCGCCGTGAAGTTGGCACCCCATTTTTTGAAAATCGTTTTTTCGGTCCCATTTGTCCAGAACTATTTTTGAAAACTATCAGGAACTCTAGAACTTTTCGAAATGTATCCGGAACTCTAAAAAAAAATTCATGTTTTTCATAAATGGGGTGCTACTTTTTTTATATATATTTTTTTTTCCGAGGGTAGCGGCCGGAACTATTGCTTATATGGGTTGAGAACTATAGAACTCACCGAGGACTACTCAGAACTGCGAAAAAAAATTGGATTTTTTCGAAAATGAGGTGCGCCGTGAAGTTGGCACCCCATTTTTTGAAAATCGTTTTTTCGGTTCCATTTGTCCAGAACTATTTTTGAAAACTATCAGGAACTCTAGAACTTTTCGAAATGAATCCGGAACACTAAAAAAAAATTCATTTTTTCGATAATGGGGTGCCAACTTCACAGGGGTCTTTATGTTGAAATTTCGAATTTGTTATTACTAGATCGTTTTCAATACATCACTCGATTATTTTGTTTCTATTGTTGTTTCTTGTTATTTCTCCGTGTATCCCTAAGTGTCTTTCTATGCCTTTGTTGTCTTTTCCTACCCTTCCGTTTAGGTCTCCCATTATGATGGTGTTTGGTCCGCTTACGTCTATTGCTTTCTGTAAGTTCTCCCAGAATATATCCTTTTCCTCATTCGCCACGTTCTCATTCGGTCCGTATGCTACTACTATTGTCCATGTTATTGCGTCTGTTTTTACGCCTATTGTTAACAACCTTGCGTTTACGATTTTTTCATTTTTTTCGGTCTTATTATCAGACCCACTCCTTCACTTCCTCTTTTTGTTTGTTCGATTCCCGACCAGAGAAACCAGTATCCTTTTGTTATTCTGATTAAACCTGGACCCTTATTTTTTGTGTCCGTTATACCTAAATATTCTAAGTGCTGCTTTCCATCTCTTCTACTAACTCCCTTTCTTTTCCTGTTATACCCTTCACGTTCCATGTGCTCATTTTTAGTACACTTTTCTTACTATTCTTTTGCTCGCTTGTATATTTGCCTTTTTATTTCTTCTTTACCTGTGTTACACTCTGTTTATTTCCGCATCTACTTCCAGAGTCTCACTTAAGAATTGCTTGGCCGTTTGTTCTTTATTTTGTTTGTTGAATTTTACTCCTTTGATCACTATGTTGCACCCCTTTTTGTCCTTTTCCGTCATTTCCAACTTATCTTCCAGTTTTTCTATTCCACATTTTAGCTGTTTTTTCTCCCTGCTCCACTCTTTTTCTCTCCTTTTTATTTCCTCCCTCAGCTTTCTATTTTCGTCCGTCTTTTTCATTATTTTTTCCATCATATCATGTATTTTCTTTAGGTCTCTCATTTCTTCCCTTTTAGATTCCTTGACCCTTACCTCCTTACCGGCGACCTAATTATTTTCCTATTTATATATTTTATTAGCCGCTATTATCACCACCGTCGGTTGGCCTTGCTTCGTTTCTCACGCTCTCGAGCACTAAGTTTTAGCTTGTCCGCACTTCTATTGCACTCACTCAATTTTTTACTTTATTCGTTATAAATAATAAACTATTCTTTGATCCTAACCACTTGGTGTTTCTTCCAGTTCACTTAATTTGTAAACTTCTGTAAATTTGTTTGGGATAAGGCCCGCACTCGTTTGATTTATCGCCGCTCGTAGAACCAATCTAACCCCTCCTTATTTATTAAATACAACCAAATTTAAAGAAAATGCTCAAATTCACAACCCTCAGCAGTGATACAGTGAGAAAAGCGAGCAGTGAAATCTTCTGTAACTTTTTCTATAACTTCCGTAGTTATTTGTGCCATCTCGATGCGTATGCGTTCTGGAGCTGTAATTTTATAAATAATTTTTTTGACAATATGCAAAACTAAATTACTTAAACTTGTTGATATGGTTAGATAGATAATTAAAAGACCTTTCAATGGATCTATCGCAAGACCCACATTTTATTTAAAAAAATCATCGGTCCGAACGCCCGTTTAAAAATAAATTGACGGGTTTTCAGATATTTCTGTCAAGTCACCAATTTACGAAGTAATGAATTTATTCCTTTAATTTGCACCATACTTATATGTAAAACTTGAGTAGGTACTTTTTAATCAGTTCTTTTATGCTATTTTAAATATGATTTTTTACAGGACACAAAAACACTAAATTGTTTATAACCCATGGCGGTATTCTAAGTACCCAAGAAGCAATGTACCATGCTGTTCCAGTGGTCGGAATTCCATTTACATCCGATCAACGTTCTAACATATTAAGAATGGAACGACGAAAAGTAGCAAAATTACTGAGTTACAGGAACATGACAGCTGCAAATGTAGTTGCTTCTGTAAAGGAGGTTATGGATAATCCTATGTAAGTTAATCATTGGCGTCTAGTAAATTTTTATTGAATGTTCTGTTGCAGCTATAGTAAAAACATCAAGGCATTGGCTAAGAAGTATCGTGACCAACCACAAACACCAATGCAGAGGGCTATCTTCTGGATAGAATACGTTTTAAGGCATGGAAGTGCTCAACATTTAAATTTACCTGCTAGGGATATGGATGCTTATCAAACAGGCAATTTGGATATTTTGGGAGTTTTCTTGGGAACTGTGGCCACCATATACTTATCTTACTTATTCCTACCAACAGGAGGTCAACTTGTATACCAGATGCTTCGTGATCACATCACAGCTAAATAATAAACACTGATTCAATTTTCGAAAAGCTTGTTGAACTTGCTATGAATGTTTATTTTATTTTTGTTAAATATTATTGTTTTTCGTAAAGGTTGACATTAAACAACTATATTTGTTAAACTATCTTTTCTTGACGTAACTACTTGATCAGTATTTTGTTATGGTCTAAATCGACTTTTACGACACCGCGCCGGTTCATACGAAAATTGCGTAAAAGCTAAACGGCCAGTGAGGACGATATTTCTCTAAATCGGGACACTGACTCACCTAGGACAGCTGCCCAGCCCGCAACAAGATATGCCGACTAGACATCATTGGAGCGAAAGGTGGTCCTACACGAGTTTACCTACGGGCAACAGCCTAAAAAATGGTAAACATTGATAAAGTTCATTGAGCGCCATCCGGTTTCATCGACAAAAACAAAAATGCAAAGATAGACCCAGAGTGAAACCAGAAAATCAAATGAGCCTAACTTCCAACTTTACACCTTGGCGAAATCCAAAGTTCAACCGGACTAGAATATAGATGTGCACAATCTCACAACTCCCGACGCTGCAGCGGCAAGTTTTGACGCTTGCCGCTGCTACGCTTAAACATTCAGGCTCCGTCGTACATTTATCTTTACACAGTATCTAACACAGCCTGAAAATAAGCATGCACAAACTCGTAGGAAATTATAAGGCATCGTTCAATGAACCGTTCTATTAGTTTAAACACATATAGGGCAACTGGTACAGCAATAAACACAGTGGTAAATGCACTAACTCTATAACCCAGCTGGGAGGCGCTTTAGCTCTAATCGGCTATACTAGCAAAGGCGGCAGTAATTTAGCAAATAGGCACATAAATCATAATTAAACAGATGAATGAATTAGTTCTTACAAGCTGCCTCAAATAGAGTGGCCGATCAGCAAATATGCAAGTCAATTATTAAGCAAATAAATGAGTTAAATTAGTTGTTACAAGCTGCCTCAAATAGAGTAGCCGATTAGCAAATATGCACGTCAATTATTAAGAAAACAAATGAGTTAAATTGGTTCTTACAAGCTACACACCTTATAATTGGTTTTGCCTGGCATACGTCGTTGGTGTCGGGCTCGCCTGCAGTGCAAGGAAAGCCGCAACGCTGCAACGGTACTGAATGATGACGCCAACTCACCACAGGAAACTTTACTGCGACCATTTGCACGCCCACGCACGATGAATCCTCCAACGGGTATTATGCCTGCCTGGCACATGAGAATGCAGGGCGTGGGCCGACAGAAGAACAAAAGGGGTCACCAAACAACCGCACGACCAACGGAACAGAAGCACTTAATACAGCCCGTCAAGAACTCATCCCAAAACAAATCCAGCTGTAACGGCACCTAAACACCGGCCAAATCAATGGAAACGATCAAAGTCAAACTTCGCTGTAGCAGTACAAAAACAACGGTCAGCCCCGCGCGCGCAAAGCGCGGGGGGAGGGGCAACAAAAATTACGCTATCAACTGTCTGCAGTAACGGCCGGTGGCTGACTAATTTAAAAAGAGACGCCACGCCAAGTTTTCGCGCCACCACCTGTAGTCATGACGAGCAAGCAGGAGCCCGTCGTTAAGGACAGGGTATACCCTCAATTTTGAAGAGAGAAAACAATTTTTTATTCATTATCTAAATATCCTAACTAGTGTAACACCACTTAAAAAACATCATTTTCACTTGCAAATTATTAAAATAAAATATTAATGCTGCAATTTAATTGGATTAGGAAATAGCTTTTCATACATTAACACGGTTAGTTTTGATTCGAATTAGTTTTTGTTTTAACTTGTATATTAAGTACAAATTACTCTAGGGTATGACAAAATTGTGAAACTTAATATGTATTACAAAGCCATCTTTAATCGAATTTTATATTTTAATTAAACAAAATTGCTCATACTATCATTCTAACACATCCCTGGTTTCTTTTATTTTTAGTTATACCCTAGATTAAATGCTACTGTATGCGCTCGTATTTTAAAAAATGCTCTGCTTTAGTTAATAAAGTCAAAAATAAGAGAAATCGATTATGAAGTAGCACCCAAAATATTAATAGAAAAAGAGCTACCTTGAGAAAAGAGACAGACTAAGACGGGTTTACCTCATGCATTGCCATTAGGAATGGGTCGACCTAATCTTCTCAGGTAGAAAGTTGATAAGCAGTTTCTTGGTCAAAATAAAATCCTAAAATTTTAGTGGACAACATTTTTGCCAGGGTAGCTGGCCCATCAAATCTGAGAAATGAGCAACCTACATTTTGAGGTCGCCATGGATACCCAAATACAAAAAAAAAACTATCGGAACTTTCACTTCAAACTTATAATTTTGTAGGACGCCAGATTTAATTACTTCCGGACAAAATTTGATGATTGTTACTCAAATTTGTTGCTTGGAGATTTGGACTGGGTCATTAGTATAATCTTCTTTGATAGAGAGTTAATGAGTAATGTCTTGAGCAAAATAAGTAAACAGTTTCAACAGAAATGGAGGAATAACTAATAATTAATCAATAATAACAAGAATTTCAACAAATAAGTGTTTCAGTTCACTGTTGGCTTTGGTAATGCCTAATAGAACTATCTGTCATACCGTGGACATTTTTCAGTGCGTTTTAATTTGTTTCGTGCTTGAGGACATTTTTTTATATAAGTTGTTTGTTGATTATTGTTGGTGTGATTCTTTTAACTGCTGCTTTTACTTCTTATTTTGGACAAAATGCGAAGTACGTACATAGTGAGAAAGCGGGGGAGGGCTTCAAAAGCACAACGACAACGAAGAACGCGGGAAGAAGTGATTTTTTCCATTAAAAACTCTAACAACATACTAGAAGATGCACACGTTCCTTATTTTCAAAAGTAAGTTTGTACATATTATGTGAATACTCTGTTTTTTACTTTCCTATAGTACCACAAACCACCTCAAAAAGTGGTTTTTGTGGTCCGTGTGTATACATGTGTGTATGTATGTATTGTATGTGGTCAAGAGATCTCCAAAACGGCTGGTCCTATTCTACGAAATGTGAAATTTAGAGATATATTAAAAATTCATCGGTAAAACCAGTTTTTTTACAGGGCTAAACGCTCTACATTTTCTTTTGTTTATTTATTTACCAATGTCGATTGTGAGGCTTTTAGAAATTTTTGAAAATGTCGAGTTTGATGACCTATTAGGCTATTACACATACTTTTGATAGTAAATACATATTATGCAAGTTAGTCATTGTAAAGCTATTTTTACGGGCATTTAGACTATAGAATAAAATATAATAGATTGTTCACTGAAAATCGAAAATTAGTGACACTCTTCCGGTATAACCGGAAGTGATCCAAACTCACTCCCTACATATTTATATGCGGCTTAAGTTTAAGAAAGTCTAGGCGGTCATTTTTTCGTTTATGATTCTAGTGTGCTGTGGTGTTGCTTCTTTTTCGGCGTTTAAGCTTTGTTTAGGTAATGTTTTAAATTAATTGCAATTTTTCCGATTATAGCCTTCCAGACGAAGATTTGCCGGATTTAGAGATAGAAGCAGATACAACATCTAATACCAGCGTAAACAGTCTCACCGGAAATCGTATCATTGACATAAACTTTTTTTTGTTGGAAATGAAAAAAATTTCTTATCATGACAACAAATGCACTATGGGAAAAATGCATTTCATCAAAGAAACCAGAAAAGGAATTTCGTCGACGTTATTCTACCATTGTATTGCGAAAAAACCGTGTGTATAGCATTGCAACCTCCAACAAGTACCGTAAATAATTTATTGGTTTGGGGAGCAACATCCGTTGGAATTGGATATTCACAATCTCAAGAATTATTTTCAGTAATGAACCTGCCAATGATGTCTGGAAAGTATTACAGAAAATTAGAAACGGAGGTTGGAAAAGTGTGGGAGTCACAACTTCAATTGCAAATGTGCAAAGCAGCAGAAGAAGAACGGCAGCTTGCAATAGAAAAGGGTGATGTCGAAAATGGAGTACCTTTTATAAGTGTAGTGGTCGATGGAGGGTGGGCGAAGCGTTCGTATGGACACAGTTATTCGTCGCTTTCAGGAGTTGCATGTATTATAGGACTGCAAACAAAAAAATTATTATTTATAGGTGTAAGAAATAAATTTTGCTGTATCTGCACTGCTGCAGAAAACAAGAAAACGATACCTCGACCTCATCAATGCTTTAAAAATTATAGCGGCTCCTCGAGCAGTATGGAGCAAGATATAATTGTTCAGGGTTTTAATGAAAGCGAAAATCAGTACAATCTTCGATATAAATATGTAATTGGTGATGGCGATTCCAGCGTGTATACGCGGATTTTAGAAAACGTTAGCTATGGTAGATACGTTTTGAAACTTGAGTGTGCGAATCATGTAACCCGAGCGTTTACCTCTCATTTATACAAACTTGCAGCAAATACAAAATATGCAATATCAGTGCGACGTATTATAAAATCTAACTTACCAAGGCTTAGTATAGCAGTGCGATCGGCTATATCTAAATCTCAACAATCTTCTACGAAGGAACTCTGCCAAGAATTAAAAAAATATACGACATCACGTTTTTGGGGACCATTCGAACTGCAATGAGCAATGCCGAAGAAAACCCAACGAGGAGGAAAACTTCATTCCGCTTTTAGGTACCAGTCCGGTATTAGAAGAAATATACAAAATTATAGATTTTGTCGTAAGAAAAGCAAACCGATTAACCCGAAATGTCACAACAAATTACGCAGAGAGGTTCATGTCTATGGTTGCAAAATTTTCAGGTGGAAAACGAATTAATTATATTCAACGAGGATCTTTCCAACGACGGTGTTATGGAGCTGCTTTATCTTTTAATTCAGGACCATCTTGGCATAGGCAATGCCTATTAAAAAATGATCAGCTTGATAATTTCTGCAGTTTAAGAGAGAAAAAATGTATATACGCACGCTCTACACAAAAGAAAAAGAATAGAAGAAAAGTAATGACTGATAATGAGGCAAAAGACTACGGCCCTGATTCAGCTAAGCCAGATATCACGGAAGACGAATTGGAATCTGAAAAATTAAAAATTTTAGACCATCTGAAAACTGAAGACGCCACTGCAATCGAAAAACTTACAATAGGACAACATGATAACGTAAAATGGCACGAGGCTCGTCGAAATCGACTTACAGCATCTAGTTTTGGCCGAATTTGTTTACGAAGAGCTACTACATCTTGTCATGCATTGGTGAAAACGCTGTTATATAGTTCACGAAATTTAACAACTCGCGCAATAGTCTATGGCCGTATTAATGAAAAAAATGCTCTTCATTTATATGAACAAAAAACGAATTCAGAAGTTGTTTATTTCGAACGATTTTCCTTATTTAGGTGCATCCCCCGATGGACTTATTGATAAAGATGGACTGATAGAAGTAAAATGCTTATATTCGATTCGAGATAAAAAAATTCATGAATCAGTTCAAGACAATGGTAAAATGTGTGTTAAACTAGAAAATGGGAAATTATGCCTAAAGGAAAATCATATGTATTACTTTCAAATACAGGGACAACTTAATATTTTAGAAAGGGCATACTGTGATTTAGCTTTGTACACCGACGTTGATCTCCAGATAATCCGAATTGTAAGGAATGAAGATTTTTGGGAAAACAAAATGATACCAAAGTTAACAGACTTCTTTATGAACTGTATTTTGCCGGAATTAGCCGATCCTCGCATTCATAGAGGTATGAAAGTGCGTGATTCAATTTCTATTATTAATGCACAAAATAAAAAAACCAACAAATAAATGGAAATTTTTATTTGTATGTAATTATATCTTTTATGTTACTCTTTAATGAATAAAAGTATATTTTTAAACTAATTTTTTTCTTTGTGTTAAATACAATTTTATTCATAACAATTAATTATAAAAAGTATGTTTTAAAGCAAGTGTTAATAGTGATTAGCTACTTATTAGCTAAATCTACAAAATACCTAGGGACGAGGCTATTAAGAGGTTACACAATAGCGGTGAGTAATGATGCTGAGTAATAATGCTCCTAAGGTGCTGCTACGTTGGTTTTTGTGCTACGAGTTTATTAACGTAAAAATTATTGCAAATAGAAAATGTTGTGTGTGTTGCCTATATCCAAAGTTCTCAATGTTAGAGATTTCAGACGGGTATCACATCCCCTTAACTCGACTCGACGAAAGAGTGCGATGGAAGTTACATTCTTTAGGAAAAATATCTCGCTCGCTCCCATGTTCTAGCGTTTTGAATTTGATCTAAGCAAGCGCGCTTAAGCGTGACGAAACAAATACAGCTGCAAAGAAGACGGCTAGAGCCCAGAGCGGTTTCACTAAACCTTCTAGAAAACAAACAGTTGCGTGCGTGTCAAATCTTTAGAATTTTTAGATGCAATTAGCTGAAATATTATATGAGAAAATATGACCGAAAAAAACCTATTTACACGCAAAGTTGTAAACTTTGGACAGAAAGTACTCCAACGTATCGCCTAATCATCGAAATTAAAAATGGCCTGACAATTTAAGATGCGCACTGCACATACCACTTTTGTCAGAAAGATAATATCAAGAGTGTTCTACAGTTTGTCGTGTATATTCGAGTCGTTAGTATATATAGTAAAATACTATGCATTATTAGTCAATGCAAATAAACTCCATTTAAGGTAAGAAGACAAAAAACTTCAAAATGAGTAATAGTACATAATAGTTATTCACTATACAAGTGGGATAAGTGTTTCATTAATATACGTGTGTGTAAGTCACAACCGAGTGCTTAGCACGAGTTATGTATGCACACAAAACGTTGTTGTCAAACGTATATCAATATTTCCTATATACGTAGATATCAACAACTTTATACGAAAAAACTTGCAAACAATTACCTCTAGGCAACCACGATGTTATTATACTTCTAGCTTGATCTAGTACTTGAGCTTATAGTAGTTTAACTGAAATGTTACTAAAGAAACTTGTTTACATTTTGAAAATCAAGAAATTTGACAATTAATGCAACACAAAATTGATAAAGAGGCAGTAATCGTAGTTTAACAGACTGACATGTGGTGAGTAGTAAAATTAAGATAGTAAATTTTTAAACTACATGATTTATTTAAGTACTATCTGTCCCAGGAATCTTCCTCCTGACGTCATCTAAAAATGAAGTAATCAAAGAAATAGTTGTCTAGCACTTTTACATTCGTTGCCGTTTGACAGACAAAGAAAACAACAGTAATTGATTTCTGCTATCGCGTCCAATTAAGTTACGTCGTGTGTCCATTAGGGCCGGCAGTAAATACGAGTGAAACAGAAATAGTACAGTCTAACTTTGATCTGCCGGGCAACGCCTTATGAATTTGGTTTCTAATTTGACTTCGTGCTTGTGTCAAATTATTCCGATTGTTAATTTTCTGGTTTCAAGTGCATTTTCGCAGTTTTCCTGGCCTTCATTAGCATTATAAACAGTTCTTTTCAGAACTACTACTACTAGCGTTTTTCGTATCAGGTATGCAGTCGGTTTCGTAAATTTCATCGTTAGGTTATGTACGTTTGCGTTTCCAGCCTATTTGTTTTGAATTTTTGGAAATAAATGCCTTGAAAACGTTTAAATTCTCAGGCCCAATCAAAGGTTCTTTCGCTTTTAGAGTACTTTGAAGCAGAGAAAATAAGTGGTGGGCCGCTGTTGCCACTAACTGCAGTTCGTGAAGTACGTAAAGCTATTCATAGTAGGTTATATTAAATAAATCTAAATTTTAGAGAGTAGCAAATGCATTAAAAATCAGTGAGTCAAGTGTTGCAATGATTAAGCAGCGAATTAAAAGCAATCTGATTTTATCTAGTCCAGAAAAATAAGGCCGAGACGTAAATCAAAATCCACTGATTTACACGATGGTGTGAAGATGGCAATTCGAGATACAATATATGACATGTATCAACAAAGTACTTAAACTTGAGGTTACCTTAAGATAGTTAAACTAATTGTAAATTTTTAGAAAAACATGTTACGTTGGCCACGTTGAATACCGAACTAAGAGCTAAACAAATAACACATTAGCAGAACCAGTTTACACAGAATTCTTTCTTCCATCGGCTTTCAATTTGCAAAGGAAAGTAATAAAAGACTTTTAGTGGAAAGAACTAATATTGCTGCATTGCGAGGCTAATTTATGAGAGAATACGTGAAAAATTTACAGTCTCCTATTAGAGATATAATTTTTCTAGACAAAACCTGGATTTTCTCTAAGGGAAACCCAATGAAATCATGGCAAGACAGTAAGGTGAAGAGCGTCCGTAAACCTGAAGGCTACGATGGCAAACGTTACATCATTCTGCATGCTGGTGGTACGGGAGGCTTTGTTAGTAATGCAGGTTTAATATTTGCTTCAAAAACAATTTCAATTTTGAAAAATTCTATCAGCCCATATTATCCTGAAATAAATCCACAGCGAAAAAAAAATTAATAAATTTAACACTCTACCCCTTTTCAGTTTTCGCTTTTTACCGCTTTAGGGGTAACATTAAAATCTGGTAAACCCCTTTTTAATATTTTAAGAATACATCTGTATGCCAAACAAACAATGTTAATTCGATAAACATAGCAGATACGAATGGTTCTTTAATTCACCCCGAATCCAGATTTACACCTTTAGGGATTCATTTGGGAAAATCCTGAAATGCGTTTTTCAGCACTTGTATTGGATAACTATGCAAGCAAACACCAAGTCGATATTTTATCGGGTCTAAGAGATATTGAGGATTCGTGAAAATACAGTTTACCCCTTTTCACCCCCTTAGGGGTAAAATTGTAAAATCCCTTAAACCACTTTCTAAATATTTTAAGAATACATCTATATACCAAAAAAAAGAAATGTTCTAACTCAATAAACCTAGGAGTTACAAAGAGTTCTTTCATTCACCCCGAATCCAGATTTGCACCTTTAGGGGTCGATTAGGGCAAAATCCTGAAATATGTTTTCAGATACTTCTATTGAACACCTATGCAAGCAAACACCAAGTCGTTATCTTATTGGGTCTAAGAGATATTCAGGAATTCGGGAAAACATAGTTTACCCCTTTTCACCCCCTTAGGGTTAAAATTTTCAAATTCCGTTACACCCCTTTCTAAATATTTTAAAAATACATCTATACGCCAAAAATGAATGTTCTAACTCAATAAACATAGGAGATACGAAGGGTTCTTAAATTCACCCCCAATCCAGATTTGCACCTTTAGGGGTTGATTAGGGCAAAATTCTAAAATACTTTTCTAGGTATTTGCATTGATAATCTTTGCAGGTAAACACCAAATCGATATCTTATCGGGTGTAAGAGCTATTGAGGAATTCGTGAAAACACAATTTACCCCCTTTCACCCCCTTAGAGGTCGAATTTCAAAAAATCCCTTCTTAGCACTACTATACGTAACAAATTGAACCTTCCACCCAAATTTCAAGTTGCTAGTACCAGTGGTTTCGGCTCTGCGTTGATGCATTGTTGTCAGTTTTACTAGTTTGCAAGAGAAAAATCCTCACACATTTTTAATCTAATTTAACATAAGCCTTGTCCAAAGCAGAAATAACCCGATGAATCACCCAATTTTGATAATTTTTAGCAGACTTGATCAAACAATACCATCTCGTTTTAAAGACGGATTAGAAATGAATCTGTCATATTTACTTAGATTTTTATAATACATTATTATTTGTAGCTTGTAATTTATAGAATGACTATAATAATTACAGTTTTTATCTTTAAAACAAAGAATGATGATACAGCACTAATCAAGATAATAGTACTTAAAACTGTAGTAGTGCAGTGCTTATGTGAATGATTTGTACAATGCTGAGTGGCATTATAAATTGGTTATCTCATTTGGGTTTCAGTTACAGATAAGTTCAGAGCATGTGAATATCTAGTTTTACAAGAACCGGTGTGATAGAATAATGCTTTGTGGAAAAGTTATATTGTTTACAGTTTTAATTGCAAATGCGTTAGGGGCCAACATTTTATATGTCTCACCTGTGGCATCTCCCAGTCATCACATATGGAATAAAGCCTTGGCAATCGGTTTAGTGAAAAATGGTCACAATGTAACCATGCTCAGCCATGACTCGGAAAAAGGACCGGTTCCTAAAAACTTTACACCGATAGTAATGGAAGGTTCGTATATACAGAGCCCCTAACGAAAGAGGGAACACTTAATAACTTTTTTATCTTATGACTTACAAAAACAAAGGTTCAATAGTATGTTGTTCGATATCATGTTTATTATTTGATAGCACTTTAAAATGTCGTTTACACTTCCGGTTTAACCGGAAATGCACATAACTTTAGTTTTTCAAATAGTGCTACGCAGTTTTTTACATTTTTGACATTTTTATCTTTTTCTCTTTGCATATGCATAAAATGTTAATGAAGTCGCCGAAAGTCGCTTATAAGGATTGGTAAGTGGACAAAACTTCGTGCTTCCAAAAAATCAAATAAAATAGAGATTGCTATTGAAAACACAAACTGTAAGTATTAATTGCATTTGTTTTCACCCGTCAAAATTGTAATTACTACATAGGTATGACATTTTAATGGCGTTACAAAAATGTATAAAAGTAAATTTATTGGGTATTACAAATAAAGAACGCTATCTACCTAATAAATAGCTCAATATTTTCACCGTTTTGTGCAACGCACGCGTCTAATTTCTTTCTGAGTTCTGAATTTGTTGCTCTGATTACCTCGTCATAATCCAGCACAGGTCAGATTGATTTTATTAGTTACATCTTCTAGATTTTGAGGCGGATCTGCATATGATACCGTCTTAAGGTAGCCCCATAAACAAATTGAATAGTATCAGATAAGGTAATCCCGGAGGCTATTCAACAGGCCTATTATTTACATTCAAACGGTGAGGTATTCTCGATCAATAAAATCATTAAGAGCTGGTGCTCCGTCCAATTGAAAGTACAAAATTTGTCGCAAAGCCAGTGGAAAATCTTCCAACATTGTAATCACTTATTATTTAAAAAATAAAGATATCTTCTAGCATTCAAACTCCCGTCATAAAAATAACGTCCGGTTAACCGTATCCGACGCCGACGTTAGTACCCAAACGGTTTGGTGATTCTTCTCTTTCGTCCAATGTAGGTTGTCATTCGACCAGAAACAGTATCACCTGAAGAACAAGGCCGTAGCGTTTCCGTCTGACGTCAGCACAGAAAGGCTGATTGAATTTATCAAGCCTCTAATCTCGAGACTCGATAAATTCAATTATTGGCCAATTCGGCCTTCCTGTGCTGACAGCACACCGGAGCGCTGGCCTCGTTCTTCAAGTAGTATTATCCGAATCGATTATTTTGCTTATTGATAATCCCATTGTTAATAAATGTAGCTTCGTCGGTTTATAACATTCGGTCTAAAATGAATAGGTCATCTTCAAGTTCTTTGGCTAGCCACGAAATCAAGTCCATTTGCGATCAAGATCTTATGGTCGCAAGTTTTGCACTAATCTACGTTATACGGATGCACCTTCTGTTCTTTTAGAAACCCTGTGTGATACTCCTACTCTTTGAGCTACACGACAAATAGACGACCGTGGATTTAGTCTAAACCATGTTAGTATCTTCAAATCTCTTTCTTCATTTAGGACGTTATTCATCCGGGCTTGTACTTGCCTACCTCAAATGTTAATAGGTCCTTACATTCCTTATTACTTAAATAGCTATTATACAAAATTCATCATCATCATCATCTTCCTTTCAAGGTATAGGCATTATATGCCTGTTCCGAATTTCATAAATCACTCCACCGTTTTCTGGGACGTTCGGGTTCTCTTTTCCCTCTTGGTCGGTATGCCATGGCTTTCTTGGGGATTCGTTCTTCTCCCATCCTGTTGACATGTTGTGTCCATTTCTCGCGGTATTCTGTTATTTTGTCGTTGATGGCATAGATTTTTAAGTCGTTCCTTATTTCAGTATTTCTTATATGGTCTTCTTTTGTGCATCCTTTTGTTTTCCGAAGGAACTTCATTTCTGATGCTTGTATTCTGCTTTTATCCCTTTCTGATGTTACCCATGTTTCACTTCCATACAGAAGTGTTGATACCGCCATTGTTTTATAAAATTTCAGTTTGGTGTCCCTTTCTGCTTGATTTTTTAAGGTCCTATGGATGGTTCCGCAAATGTGTTGGAATTTATGTAATTTGTTATAGATATCTCGATCATACTGGTATGTTATATCGCAGCCTAGATAATTAAAATGAGACACTTGTTCTATTGTGTGATCTTCTAATATTATTTTACAAAATATCGGTTCTTTGCCTTTAAAAGCCATGACTTTTGTCTTTTTTGTCGATATTTTCAATTTGTATTCGCTACACAATGTCTGCAACTTAAATAAAGCTCTTTGTAGATCATTCTCGTTTTTCTGTAGTATTATCAGGTCGTCAGCAAATAATAAGCAGTTTACGGCGTTTTGTCGATTTAGAATATTTAGATATATCCCTGGGTTTATTTGAGTCTTCCAATGTCTAACTACGTCATTTATGTATTGAATAAAGTGGGCGATAATCCGCACCCTTGCCTTGCCCCTTGGTTAATGCTAATTTTGTTAGTTATTGAAAGACCTGTATTTATTACATTTGTGTTCTTATATAGGCTTTTGATGCTTTTTATCAGATGTTTCGGGTATCCGGTGTCTTGCATTATTCTCCATACTTTATTTCGGTCTACGGTATCAAAACCTTTTTGTAGGTCAACGAACGCCAAGTGAGTCTCGAGGTTGTGCTCTCTGCGTTTTTCCACTATCTGTTTAATCGCAAATATGTATATTGTCAGTGCAAGATCGACCCTTTCTGAAGCCACTTTGCTCTACTGATAGGAGAGCTTCTGTTATTTTTTGTATTCGTTCGTATAAATTTTGTTGTATATTTTGCATGCTGTATTTAAGAGGCTAATACCTGTATAATTGTCGCAGCAGCTCCTGTCGCCTTTTTTGAAGAGTGGTTTTATAGTGGCTGTTCTCCATGCTTCTGGTATTTTGGATTTTTGCCAGCATTCGTTTATTAGGTGTAAGAATCGTAACTTGCAGATTAACCCTCCGTATTTTAATAATTCGGCATTGAGACCAACCGGGCTTGTAGCCTTCCGATTTTTCGTTTTCTTAAGTACAATATTTAATTCTTCTATAGTGATTGGGTCTACTCCAAATTATTGTTTTTGATTCTCTTCTGTCTGTTCTTCATCTTCAGCATTGTTTTCTGGGTCACACCATTGTTGTTGGTAATAGTTTATCCATTGCTCTTCTCGTATTACGTGTATATCTGCTACGTCTTTCTCTGTTTTATTTAAGTGTTTCATCACCTTGTATGCTACCTGCTGTCGGCCAAATATATCTTGCTCTATTTTATTAACGAACTTTTCCCAAGATTCCATATGTGCTCTTCTCACTATAGCTTTTGCAGCATTTCTTTTATTCTGATATATTTGCTTGGTTTGTTCTGTATTTCTTTGTAAATGGCTTTCATAAGCTTTTTGTTTTTCTTTTGCCGCTTCTGCTATTTCTTCGTTCCAGATCTTTAAACCCCTCTTGTTTTAGTCTTCTTTTTCTTACCTAAGGCTTCGTATGCTGCTTTACTTATACTTGTTTTTATTATTTCCCATTCTTCATTTATATCGTTGGAGGTGAGAAGTTCCGTAAGGTACTGTTCGAGTCTTTGTTGGTAAAGTTTTTTAATACTAGGTTCCTCTAGTAGGTGTATTTTAAAAATCTCCTCTATTTTGTCAGGTCGTTTCTTAGCTTGTTTTTCTTCCATCTTGGTATAATGTTTACTTTGGCCATAACGAGGTAGTGGTCCGAATCTACATCGCATCCCTGTAGACTTGTATATCATTTACTGTCGTGTTGAGTTTTTCATTTACTAAGCTGTAGTCAATTATTGACCTTGACCTTCTAGCACTCCAAGTATATTTGTGGATGTATTTTTTCCTATAGAAGATATTAGTTATTTTTAAATTATTGAAGGTCGCGAAGTGTCGTAGTGTATGTCCGTTTTGATTTATACAATCTTCGCCAAAAGTTTCCACCGTTTGAGGGATAGGAATATTACCTACCCTGACGTTCATATCTCCGGCTATAATTATGTGGTGGTTCTTATTTGTAGTTATTATTTTCTGCAGCTTTTCATATAGTGTATTTGTTTCTTCAACTTCCCCCTCTTCTGGTGCATATACCCCAATGACAATTAGATATCCTCGTTCTATCCTGAATTTTACTATTAATATTCTTTCATCTATATAATTAATAGCTCTCAATTTTATTTTCCATTTCTGGTCTGTTAAAATTGCTACTCCGCCGCATCATATTTTGTTTAGATCTACTCCACTGTATATCATTGTGTAGTCGTCGTTCTGTTTTGTGCCTTTTTGTTTCTTCTTTGTCTCTGTTATGACTGCTATGTTGACTTTCAGTTTCTTAAGTTCGTTATTTAGTACTTCCTCTTTATTAATTAATGATCTTACAATCCATGTTGCTAATCGGAGATTGTCTTTTATTTCTAATCGCTTGTCCTTATCTCGCTTTGGTCGTCTTCGTTGTAATCCATCTGGGTGTGAAGTTTGAAATTTGCCAGTAATTAAAAGTATCCCCTGGCAGCGTTACGAGCGCTGTGCAGGTTGAGCCGGTAGTGGGGCTGACACTTCGCTGCCTCTTGCGGGCAGCATGATTTATTCGGGTTATCATCCCCTAGAAACGTTGTCTCCTCTGCGACTTATGAGCCGTATCTACCCATTTTGTTGTAGCCGTCCACTCTGGATCAGACGGTGATCTTTGCCTGTTGGTCTGGCGTTCCCCTATCCGTCACCTGGGGACGCAACCTCTAGGGGTTACAGGCTCCCCCGACAATATGGCTTCTTATTCGTGTGGTTGGAAAAAAAGAAATTATCCACGATTTCTTTATGATCTGTTACTGTTTCAAAAGTCAATATGTGAAGGATAAATCTACCTGGGTACGTTTCTGCATACTTTTCTTGAAGTGCGATTATACTATCCCCAAATTAACAGCATATCCACTTTCTGCTATTATTAATTTTAATAAAAAAAATTGTTCCAATTTATAAATTTTATCAAATCTGTAGTAACTAAATACGACTAACAACTCGGACAGCAGTGAAAGAAATTCACGAAACAGTTCTTTGTTGTTTTTCATGGCTATCGCTACTTTGCTTTTTAAAGGGTTGACTTGAGCACTTACAAATCTTTAGATGCGATTTTCGTCAAAAATTGTTTAAAATAACCGCATAAAAATGTTATACGTAGACTACCAAAGAGAAGAGAACAAAATGAAACACTGAAACATGTCAAAAAGTCTACCGTATGAAAAACAAAAGTGATATACACTTCCGGTTAAATCTGTAGTGGAAAATTGTTTTGGAAGTGCAACAAAATAGAGAATATAATCCTGAACAAAACACTACTAAAGTTAGTGAGTGTGTTTAAGCAGTAGCCCTAATTATGTGTAAGTTAATGAAGTTGATTTAAGAGGTTGCATTCCTTCTAAAAGTTTTTTCTTCCTCTAGTAATAGGTTAGTGTTTTTATTTAAAATTGGCGATTTCCATAAGTCGTCAACTTTAGTTCAAGATTAGACGCGTTAAATTGCAAAAGATACAGTCGGGTGTAAAATAATATTGCCGTACAGAGATAAAATCAGAAGTTCTCAATAGTTTTTCCAAACAAGATTTATTTACCCATCAATAGCATTTTATAGAAACCTTAAAAACTACATTATTCAGTAAAACAATATTTTTGTTTTTACTGTTGGTAAACATTAGTAAAGCTGAAATTATCTTTTTTTAAACAGATTAACTTGAGGCAGATACGACTATTACTTCAGGCAACTTATCCCTGTGTCATCGATATCTGGCCGTTTGATGTGGGTATAGCAGTTATTGAACATTGTTTGACAAAACTCAAGGAAATTATGTATTGGAATGGTTGCTTGGCTTATTGCATTTTTACAAGCCCCACAGTTAGTTGCTTCATAGTTATGTAAAAGCTTATAACGTTGAGACGCCTTTTATTTAATTATGAATATTACCTCTACTATTTTTTTTTCAAATTGATTGATTTAATTTGAAAATTTATATATTATTCTGTTTAATAAATGTAATGCATTTGAGACTCTTAACAGGGGTGGTTCGTTAATCTAGTTGTCTGTTCTTTGATATTCTAATTTTATAATGACTTTTAATTATTGATTGCTACTAAATGTCAGTTTGACTTTAAACAACTATCAAACAATAATCAAACCAAAAATGACAAATATTCTTTCTACTCACAAATCAATGACTCAATTCACTAAAGTAAGTACTGTGTTATATTTATTTCACTCATTTAATTGTATTTTTATTCAATATTCTTCTATAGAACTAATTAAAACCAACATGAATTCCTCTTATTTTCACTGCTAGTCACCTCAAAACACTACTGCTTCTGACGTTCACAACTCAACTTATTGACAGACCAGCCTGCATGCTCCTCCAACCGTCCAACAAACTCCAACCTGTTAAAACCCTAGCTGCTTGCAGATGTGGTCCTGTTCCTTACACTCTTGTATGCTACTGTCAATCTAACAGCTTCCTGGTAAGTTCCACTAACAGATGGTACCCAAACTAATCTTCTATTTTCCCCAGTTCCTACTTTGTAGTAATCAACCAAATAAAACAATCCAAATCAATCAGTTGCATCGGCCACTCACGTCAAATGATCGACTCGTCCTCCGTACAATCACCAAATCCAGTAATTAATATTAATTATTCCTTGTATATGTTAAGTAATCCAACTCCATTTAAATATTATTATTTTCTTCTTACTTGTTTCTAATTAAACCATATTCCATAATCTCTTCAATAACTGTATACTTGTTATATTCAATAATTATATTTTCACTTATTTTCACCTCGTAGATTTGTTAATACGTTTTTATTTGTATTGTACACAATTATTCTTACAAATAAAGGCAGAATTTCAAGTTTTTTATTAATTCAAAAGAAAATATCTCTACATAATTTTAGTTTGTTATTTTTATTACTACCATTCAAACAAAATTACTTTATGCTAGTTACCATTATTGCTACAGTCTTTTAAAATTAAATGATCTGATTTATACCTACTACATTTCTATATTTTAATAATAGGCATATTTGTCACATGTAACATTAGCTTATCTTTCATATTAACTTCCACCACCATAATTGAATACTCAATTGCTTTAATTTTCAAAATAAATTGTCTCAAATTTAACTTCCATTACTCAATTTCAACTTAACAAACAATCTTATTCAAAACTTTTCTAAATTTGATTGTATTAATATACCAAATTTATTTATTTTAATTTTTATTTAATAACTGACCTTTGTGTATCATAATAGTATATAATAAATTTCTAATTTTATTTCCCTCCTCTAACAGACGCTGGAAGTATTGTAATCGCGAAAAAATCACCTTTTTGATTTCTTCAGATCTTCACTTTGCAGGGTCCCTAGATGACGAAAAACAGGTTCTCTTAATTCCGTTGAATTTCGTTGACGGTCTGTCTGTCTGTCTGTATGTCTCTCTGCCAGTCTGTTTGTTTGTCTGTGTGTCTGCCTGACTTTTGCCGGTATAACTCAAAAACTGTTTGTTGGTGCATGGCGATATTTTGCATACGGATTATATGTCTTCCTGGCATTAAGCCCAGAAAATTTCGGTAAAATATACACAGGGTGAGCACCTTAAAAATGTTTCGGCTATTTTTGCTTTAACTCAAGAACTGTTGCTTAAATGAAAGTGATACTTTACACATAGCTCAGGTTCTTACCTTTGACGAAAAGAAGCATATATTGGACCTAACATAATTCAGGGAAAATGTGATAAAATAGGCAAAAAGGAGCAACGGAAAAGTGTGTTATGTTTAATGTAGCCGCACTCCACAAATGCGAGGAGTCCTGTGTGGCCGCATGCCACGAACGGGCGTACTGCCAAGCGTTGAAATCGCATTCGTAGACTTGTTTGTGGACGTTCCAGTTTAAATCCCACCGCAGGCAATGTATTTTAAATTTGAAAATTGATGTAATTCGCATTACCAAGTGTTTCCTTTTGTTGTTTCACGCTTATTAGAAACGTTAACATATTTTAACCTTTATTTATCTTTAATTTTTAAAATTGTTTAGTGTCTTAGCTTCCACTTTCCAGGGAAGTTCTGAGTAAAGCCCTTTATAGATTTTTTAGTTTTTTGGGGTATTAACTATTTTATATGTGTAACACATTAATATTACCTATAGGTAATATAGCTTGTTGATACAAATTATAACTATTTATTTTCTATTTTAGGAATATATACTATCTTGTACGAGTTGATTGATTTGAAGGAAGTAGCAGAAGAAACCGTTCTAAGCAATATCGCAACAATGTACGATTATTCGGTGTTTCTTTGCCAACTTGACTATAACACGACTGGATTTAAAACGCTCTTAAATTACCCTGAAGATTACAAATTCGATGTGATAATCTTTGATGCTACACTAGGACGTTGTTTATATCCGCTAATGGATAGGTTTCAAAATCCTCCAGCTGTTGCAGTTACGCCATTTTTAATTCCTCCAGTTCTTGCAAATGTTTTCGGAAAACATCTTTACACATCGTATACTCCATATTATAGTACCAAATACACTAACAAAATGAGTCTAAGTGAAAGAGTTATTAATTTCTTTTATACTTATTGGGAAATTTACTATAGAGATTATATATTTTTGCCAAAAGAATCTGCAATAATTCTAAAAAAGTTTCCTGGTCTCGAACACACACTTGACCAACTAGAGAGAAATATAAGTTTACTTCTATGTAATACGGATCCAATTATGGAGTATCCTGAAGCAATGCCTCCAAATGTCATACCTGTAGGTGGATTGCATGCAAGACCTTCAAACGCTTTGCCTAAGGTAATGTAAGAATATGGACTATCAAATATGTACAATATACTTTTACATACTACAGGATTTACAAAAAATTGCTGATGACGCGAAAGATGGTATAATTTTGTTTTCCTTGGGAACCAACGTAAGATCCGATCAACTCAACTTAGAAGTTAGAAAAGCTTTCTTCGATGCATTTGCAAAATTTCCGCAAACTGTTTTATGGAAGTTTGAAACCGACATTGTTGAAGATGTACCAAAGAATGTGATTATTAGGAAATGGTTGCCACAGAATGATATTTTAGGTAAGGTTTTTTATTGATTACGTTCTACGGTCTCGTAAGGAGAGATTAAAAATAAATAAATTATTGGGTAATCAATGTGGAAAGTACAATTCTTTGTAAGAGAATCATAATGGCAATTTACGTTACGAAACTAGATTTGACTGTAAACAAAAATCCCATCATGTCAAAGTATGATTATTTTATTTGATACAAATTTATGAGCAATAATTATTTCTTCAGCGTAGAAGCATACCATATCTCTCATTTCAGCATTGGAGAATTCCTTATGTCGCGACACTTTCGTAAACACAAAAGCAAAAGTTCTGCAACCAAAGTCATTAATCGATTTATCATTATTGTTTACTGGATCACAATCAGTACCTACGCATTGTTTTTTTAAACTTAGGTACTTGATAACTGCACGTCTTAATGACAACCCAAAACTTAAGGTAAACGGTTGTTTTAACGCTTATGAACTAAGAGTATCTTATTTTTACACTTTTTAATCTAAAATTTAAAAAAATGTTACATCTAACAAAACTAGAAAAAAAAAGATTTTAAATATAACCCCTTACAGTCAAGCTTAGTTTATGAATATTTTTTCATTAGTGCAGTACACAATAGTAAGCATGTGTACCAAAGTTGAAATAAATAGAAGTCTTTATAGTTCTAGTAAGGAAATTTCAGAGTCACGTGATTTATGATAATCGCACCATTCTAACAAGATGCAATTTTTCAATTTGCGTAATTTCATTACTAAGAATAGGTATTTTTGAAATGTATCGTTGCCTTTCTGGCCTGGGTCGCCGAAGTTAGGGTTCCTGTTTCTCAATGACGTTTGATGTTGACATCGACGTTTATTTGACTTTTTTTAGTGTTAGATACATCTACAGTATGATCAATAATTATTTTCATCTAGTATGGCTATGGAATAGCTAATTTATGAATACAACTACGTTTATACCTAAATGTCGAACTTGATATTTGATTTTTAAGTGGCTCATAGATGAATTCATAAATTAGCAACTATCCGATAGCCATACTAGATGACAATAATTTTTTATCATACAATACTTATATACGTGTAATTTTGTAATAAATATACGCGTATTTAACGTATACGTATGCTGCCTACTGCTTTAAATACGCAGCATTAAAGTTATATTAAGTTTGGAACCTGCATAAAGGTAACACAACCTATACTAAATTTCAAATAAGAATGCAGTAGGAACATATGTTTGTGTGACTGCTCATGTTTTAGAATCAATGCGTCCGATATAATTCAAATAAATATTGTACAGCCTCTTTTATCCACTATTTATCTGTTTTCTTTTTATATTTTAGGATTCATTCTAAATGTCAAATTGACAATTTTGAAAAAAAATATTTCATGACTTTGTCTTGACTAATCACGGCCATAGTTATGATTACTATTTAGTTCAAAGTACTGCATGCTTAATTTAATATAGAATCAACAATAATACCTTCTGTGTCATAATATTGAGAATAGTTGACAACACTGCTGTCTAACAGTTTAATCACGTAATACTGAAATTGCATTGGCAGAACTACATATTTGTGGAAATTAATATAAAAAATAAAAATAAAAAAATGAACTTTAAGGCCCTACCACTTCTTACTGGAGAGAATTTGTACAAATGTATATTAGGTTTAATTGGTTTACTGTAACCTAAAAAATCTATGACCAATCGGTGTCCATTCCTTTTGATGCAGTATACCTTTGTTAAACGAAAACGATAGTTGCAGTTCGACCAAGGTTTTTCAACACGAGTAATACATACCCTTTTATCTCTTCTTGCAACACAACTTAAAAATACGAAAATAATTATTAAATTTTTTTAATACAATTTGACGTTTTACATCAATTATAATATTTTGTAAACTGTACCAAAAAACTGTTCTGTAAAGTGCCTAAAGATGTGCGAGAGTAGTACGAGGGGAGGTTTTTATGTTACCTACCTAGCTATGAAAACAACGAGTTAGAGAACAATCAAAATGTTATTTTTCAACTTAAAAACCATTAATACTAACACACTTATTCCAATGTTTTTCTAATAACGCTATGCCTTCGCAAAAAATCTGCAAAATACGACTCCACAGCGTTTTCCAAGTCGTCATTGGATTCAAAAGTGGTTTTTGAGTTTTGGAAAGAGATAATAGTCACTGGGGGCGAGGTGGGGACTGTAAGGTGGATGTTCTAATTCTTCAAAGCCGCAACAATTTGTGCTTTATGCACTCTGAAATTGTCGTGCAGAAGTTTTCTGAGCATGATTGTGGGGTCTTTTTGGGCGTATAGGCGCTTTTAAGTTCGTAATTGTGTCTTTGTAGAAATTTCCCGTTATTGTAGTCTTGTTTGACATATACTCAATTAAGAGTATCCCCTCTGTGTCCCAGAAAACTGTGGCCATCACTTTTCCCGCAGAAAATTGCGTCTTTGCCTTCTCGGGTGGAGGAAAGCCCTTATGAATACATTGCATGGACTCTTGTTTCGTGGGAGGGTCCCAGTGGTGTATCTAAGTCTCAGATCCAGCTATAATTCTATAGAAGAAGTTTTCATCTTGGAATATGTTACGTTTAGATTACGCCGTCTTTTTAAATTCGAATTCGAATGATATATCCCGCGCGTCGCCCGACTGGTTTGCACTTGGCTGCGATAACCTCGATGCGCTTTTATCTTGGAAATGCTGATTGTGGTCTTCGACGCGTTCTTTCAGCTCGCAGCTTTAAAACAAGCAGTATGGTGGTTTAGCAATTCAAAAACCTTTCGGGATGTTTAATAAGGCTTTTGGTTAGTTTTGCGTATTGGTGAAATGCAAGCCTTCACGTTTTCGTGTCTTTGATGCCCCGAGCTCACGAGAGGAAGTTTTCCTACGCCGTGTGCGAATTTTTTCCCCGTATTCACGGCGACCGCTGCAGGCGTTTTGCGAACCGACGGTGTTGAACTTTTGCGGAGACGCTTTCCCCTTGTTGACAGCGCCTACCTAGTGCACAAGAAGGACCCGTTTGGGGGTGTTTACCTCCTGGTTTGGTATCCCAACCTCGCTGTCGCGGTGCAGATCGCGGGTCAGCTTTCTATATTTTAACTTTCAAAAATTGATCGCTATAAAAGTGTACTTGTAGTTTCTAACTACAGTGAAGACGTCGTGTATTCTTTATTAATGCGATGTTCAACACTATCCGTTTTGGTCAACATTCTGTTATATGCATTGATAGGGGCAATCATTTATCTAAGCAAAGGAAGCGAACGAGGTACTCCACTTCACTTATATCAATATTACTAATGGGTATACACTGTTCTTATTTTTGGCTATATGCGAAATATCATCAGATTATCGTTACGTTACTTATCTGTTACGTTGTTACACTTGTGGCATCGGAGACCAGCCCCTGAGAAGCTTAATGAACCTGCAACCCCCGCTCCGCAGGTCAATACTCTCCCCAACTGTCAGTGTGACAGCCACTAAATACCAGTTGTCATCTACCGCTAGCAATCACAAGATCTCCGTAACGAATTTCAGAAGAGCTTCCCAAACTACTGCATTTCTTTCGCCTAATACTTGTTGCTATAATATCGAATTACAGAAATAGAATCAGGTAGACGCAAAAACAACTATATAACAGGCAACAAACTATGCAACGCTTTCCGTGGTTCCTAAATCGTCAACATGTCTTGGATCTCCGTCCGTCGGAAAGTGACACTCGTTCTCAGAATCTGCTTCAAGCAGGCTCGGCCAGTATCCACATACTATCACCGAAACACGAGAAATTACGAGCTTACCACATTTTTACCACGAAAACCTTTTGCACAATTAAATTATGTCACTCGTTTTTGAAAACAAAATCTGTTATATTCTTTCTACCCTCTTTTCTTTTTTAGCAACCCTTGCAACTCTGATATTAATTTTTATAAGCTTTCACCGCGTTTTTCCCACTTGATCGTTTATTCACGACTATATATAACGTAAACTACTAACATTAGTACAATAGGCTTTTAGCACGTAACAAGGTAGAAAAAATAAAAAACTCCCTTCGTACAAGTCGAGAAAAGTGTAGTTTCCTGTGTAAGGCGTAAGAATAGCCAAGATTAAAAACGCGCCGAGCACGGAAAAACAATTTTCTCACGTGTTGCACATTCACGCACTGGAGAGAAATGCTTAAAAATGTTGATGTAAAAATATTAAAAATGGTTGATTTAATAATTAAACTGTGCGTTGTTATGCAGAAAAGTGTTTCTATGCCTACAAGTATATGAATATTTCCTCACTGTTTTTAAAAATCTAGTTAAAAAGAACATACTTTTTCACACCTGTTTAAAAATAGTAAAGAAATCAAGATTTCCTAACTGTTTTCAAAAATAGTACGAAAATAGATGTACTAAGAGTTTATCAATGTACAGAATTGACCCGTTAAAAAAATATTGTGTCTGCTACGTGTGGAAACTTGGCTATTCCACCATCTCGTTCTATAATAACCTTTATTTCTACACTTGGTAGACAAATAACTATTTTATGGTCATAAAATCATCTTCAAGCGTCTAAGACGCCGTCGGTTGTAAGACGTTATGCGTTTTTAGAGACGTTTATATGGAAAAAATAATGCGTCTTAGAAGACAAGAAATAGGGTATTTGAATTGAATTCAATTCAAATGTTCACAATACAAAAAATTTAATATACATGGCATTGTTATTAATTTTCAAAAATATATAGTATACTGAGTTCCAAAAACAAAATGTTACATCTTTAAGGAAGTGTTATGATTCTTCGAAAATTAGTAAAAGTAATGTCTCATGGATGTAAACAAATGATCAAATTTACAGAATTGAGACACGTAAATTACGTTCAAGGATGACGCGATAAGAAAAAAAATGTTTTCATTTTAAATCTTTAATACCTCTACATCGTATACATTCCTGTACCCTCCTAGGCATGCTTCGAATCAGATTATCAATTCTGTCCTGGGAGAGCTCATTCCAGGCTAGTTGAAGTTGATGCCATACTCCGATAACCATTCTTGGAGATTCTTGCAAATTAGACACTTTCCGATCCATCATGCCCCAAACGTGTTTTAGAGGGGACAAATCTGGAGATTTGGCAGGCCAGGGAAGAACGTTTACATTGGCATTTGCAACGTGAGGTCGCGCATTATCTTGCTATCTCTTCTAATAAAGGAAGCAAAACTGGCTGTAGAACTTCGTTTATATATCGATTGGCAGTTAATGTACCCTCAATAAAAACTAAAGGTGATCTGCCTCCAAACCATATCGCTCCCATACCATACGCCCTGGAGTTTGCATGTATGTCGCGCGATAGCTAGGTCCATATGTCTTCTTTCACCCATAAATCTTCTTACCCTTTACCGGCCATCGGCCATTCCTAGACAAATTCGGGACTCGTGACTGAATAAAATGTGGGCCTATTCAGCATCCCAGTGCAGTCTTTGGCGACACCAATCAAGACGTCTGGATTTATGCGCCGGTGTAAGAAGTAAGCCCAACATGGGACGATAAGACCGCATTTGAAACCATTGTATTTTTCAAGAAACCGTATTCATAGAGATATAGGATGAAATAAAGTTGGTAACCAGTTAGTTGCAAGTGCCTTCGTGGTTGAGTGCCGGGCCTCACTGCGGCAAACCTCAGTCTTCAATTTTCACGGTCACTAGTTGCGTTAGGACGTCCACTACCCCGTTGACGATGGGTACGGTTTTCTTCGGTCCAAGCTCTCCAACACCGTAAGACTGTGATGGGTGGTCGATTAACAGGACGAGATGTCAACCCAGCCTCCCGCATGCCAACAATCCTCCCACGTTCAAAGTCGTTTAACTGGCGAAAATTTGCACGGCGACGTATTTGAGGCATTATTTTGCTTTACATGTAAACAAATATACTGTAATTAAGACAAAGTTTGATATTGTTTTTATACAACTGTCAAAGAAATAGTATACTACGATACATTACAAGGCATGAAAGTGAAACTTTGCTGATGAGGAGGGTTGTTGAAGAATAAGAGGACGCGAAGCGTCCGAGTACTTCTTCAAAGCCTCCGAGTCAAGCATAGACACTTTCATGTTGTATAAGAAAAATGTATTACATTTTTTCTGAAATCTTTTATTTGTAACACCACGGCCGACTAAATTAAATACTCTGGCCTGCACATAGGGAATACAGTGCCTTGATAGAGACAGTTGCGACAATAGGCACAATTTGCCACAAAATGGCGGCCAACGGCCTACTAACTTTAATAAATTGAACGTTTTTGAATGGTCATGGTTACACAACGTATAAATAATATGTTGGTGGCACTGTAAGTCTATGTCAAATTCGAGGTTATCAGGTTAGGTTTTGCGTCAGTTTTGACACAAACTGACGCAAAATCTAACCTGCTAACCTCGAATTTGACATAAGCTGACGCAAAACATAACTTGCTAATCTCGATTTGGTATAAACAAACAAAAGCATCAACGAATTTTGCCTCTTAATGGCGGTCGATTTGATCAACCAATAAAAAAGTCACACTCTATTGTCGCCACTGTGTCATATAAAGTCAATGTAATAGGGACCAGAGCCAACTGGGTCTGATAGGGACTAGAGTTCCTATATGTACTAAGAGTTGAGCCATTGGATCCACAAATCAAGGTCCATGTGATGTAGCACAGATATCTTTCATTTATTTTAGTTGAAAGAAATATGCATAAAGTTTAAAATCGGCAAAAATCAGATACTCCATGGTTTGTGGATCCAAAACAAGTAACCCTACATGTCCCAACTCTTTTATATACAGGAACTCTAATAGGGACCACCTCCTAGAGACATCTATTAATTAATACTGAAACGTACATGACATTACCCTACTAGTTTTGCTTGTTAACTTTATCTGTATTAATTAGAACTTCCACAAATAAACTTACTTTATGTATTGATGTATTAGAAATTGTGTTAAATTTCAACAAGAACCATAAACTGAGATTTCACGGTGCACATAACCTTTTAAACGTCAGATTTTGACATTTGAGCTAAGAAATACACTAAATGCTTTTAAATTCTCACAATAGGTGACTTTATACAAGAAAGTGTGGCCATACGATTGTTGGTCGCCATTTTCAGGCAAATTTGAACCTAGAGATATACAGTGCCTTTAGAAATAATCGAACTCTTTTGAGTGGTCATCATTTTGGCGCTAGTTATTTTAACTAGTTGATGTTAGCTACACGTGCAGTGTTATGTTTGGACATTGACATCTTTCATTTACAACCGGTTTCAGTTATGGTAGTTTACAATACCTGTCCTGTGCTTGTTCTTCTTCCAGGTTCCTTTCCTCCATGGCTCTCCGAATACTCTCATTCCACAATTTGCGTGGTCTACCTCTTTTATTCTTACCCGGCGGTGACCATTTAAAGATCTTCATAGGCCACGTCGTCTCCTCCATTCTCATCAGATGACCAAACCATTTTAACGCTTTCAATTCAATTCTGTCCACAACTGATTCTGGTGCCTCCATTCTGCTTCTTATTTCCTCGTTCGTCACTCTATCTCGTCTCGATACCTTTGCGCTTTTTCGTCCATTTAAACTGTGTTTAGTCTTCGTTTCATTTCCGCTGTTATCGTCCATACCTCACTGCCATAACATAGCACCGACTCTACCATTACTTCACCTACCCTTTTTTGTTTTTGTTAGAGATAGTATTGTCCCATTAAATTAATTTCAAGCATCCCACTATCTTCTTACTTTGTACTATTCGAGTTCTGATCTCTTCTGTTTCCAAACCTTTTTCATTGATTGTATTGTAGCACCGAGGTATTTAAACCTTACTGCGGCATCTTCATTTATTAAGATTTCATACTGTGCTTCTGAGTTGACTACTAAATACTCCGTTTTTTCTAAACTTATGCTAAGGCCCCATTCATCGTAGCACCGATGTAATCTCTTTATTCCAAGTTGAACGCCTCTTGTGCTATTACAACAATAGCACAATAATTATAAATTGTCACATTTAAATACTACGCAGAATATCAGTTTTTTAGGGCAATAGATGATAAAATTTCACCCGCTTGCGACGCTAATGAATTATTTGACACTGACAATTTACAATTGTTTTTCAGTTGTTTCTGTCAATATAAACAATCACTTGTACTTGAGTTTCTTTTCACTTACTTCCCTTGGGGAGTAGGTTTTACCTTACTTCCCTAATGTCATGACAACCGGTAAACAAACAGTAAGATTAGCTTACCTGCAATGGATATGTTAAAGTAAGTGTAACTGACTAGATGGGCAAGAAGAAAAAACTATTTCCATCTAGTAGGGCTATGGAATAGTTCGTAATGAATGCAACTGCGTTTACACCTAAATGTAAAACTTTACATTTGATTTTAAGTGAGTTCTAGTTGCATTCATAAAGTAGGAACCATTCCATAGCCATACTAGATGAAAATAATTTTTGATCATACTATATTTCATTTACAGAAAAATATATACTTGGAATTTCGTCACTGTAGGATAATTATTTAATTTGTAAAATTGGCACTCCAACATGAATTGAAAGAGGATTCAGTGGTTTGCAATAACAACAATAGAGTGATAACAATTTGTATTGCGGCTTACTTACCACAATTTTAGGTCATCCAAATATAAAATTATTTATAAATCACGGTGGAGCTCTAAGCTCCCAAGAGGCAATGTACCATGGAGTTCCTGTCATTGGAATACCATTCTTTGCAGACCAGCACGTCAATGTTAGAAAAATGGCAGAAAAGAAGATTGCAAAACATTTGGATAAAGATGAACTAACATACGACAAAATCTATGAAGCCGTCGACGAAGTATTAACCAACAAAATGTTAGTAGCCTTCATTTAACATAAACTCCCATATTTCTAAATATTATTTATGCATTTGTTTCTTATTTAGTTATAGAAACAACGTTCGCGCTTTATCAAATAAGTATCGGGATCAACCGCAGACCGCTTTAGAAAGAAGCGTTTTTTGGATAGAATACGTTCTACGCCATGGAGGTGCCGAGCATTTAGTACCAGTGGCCAGGGATATGCCAACTTATCAAATTGTTAATTTAGATGTTTTGGCAGTATTTGTTGTAGGTTTATATTTGCTGTATTCTTTCTTGTCGCTAGTTTTTACGATGTTCCGGTTTATGATTATATCGAGACCTTCCAGTGCTAAACCGAAAAGTACAAAATAATATTTGACACATATTAATAAATGTTAGACTAATCTCCGCGTATATATGTATGTAAGAACATAGTTTAAGTAGAAGTTATTAGATAAATTATGAAAAGTTATACAGGGTGTCCCTGGAATGGCAGGTAGCCATGCCGCCTGAGGAAAAGATTGTAATGCAAACAGTGCCGTCTTTTATATGATTAAGGCCCCGGGCCCAAGGTAATGAAGGGGCCCTTCTAGAAAGGAAGTAACTCAATACAATACAATATATATTTTTATCTACGACCACTACTAAAAGTAGGCCTTTTAACGCTAGCTTGTTTCACTAAAAGTGACGTTTTATAGTTTAGCGTGGTTATAGAAATCAGCTGTTTACTTTTAACCCATGTGCTAAAAGTGAAGTGAGGTTACAAAACTACAATTTCGAACTGGAAGTGAAGTTGTAAAGTTATTCTAGTTATTTCTTCCTTTACAGGTAAAGTGTTTTTGAAATAATTAACGCGTTATGTAATAAATACAGTCAGACGTGGAGTATTAATAATTACATTCTGTAACTGACCTTGCAGTACTGGCTTCGCAAACATTCGCTCGCGCGGCATGGGCTACTGTTTATTATGACATAAATTAGAAGTGTCGTAGATGCAAACCTTTGTTAAATCAATATTATGGATTAATAACGGTAAAATTAAGGTCGTAGATAAAATATTGTATGCAACGCATGCTAAAAGTAGTTTATGCACGAGACATGTTATGAAACTCAGCCTTCGGCTTCGTTTCATGATTTTCATGTCTCGCGCATAAACGTTGACTTTTAGCACTTGTTGCATAAATAGCTATTAATATACCTGCTTTTATTTTTATACAACTATGTACTGAAACGAAATTAAAATTCTAATAAAATGTATATAAACACAATAGAACATAAGAATCCTAAAAATTAAGAAATATGTCATAATTATTGCTACACAATAATAAAAGATTTTTTTCTCGATTTGGTATGGGCAAAGTCCTATATTATATCTTCAAAATTTAAATTCAACAATATGTCGCTTTCTATGCACATTAATGATAAAAGAGTTTAGCCTCTCTTGTAGCACAGTACTGCAAAGTTCGTTTTTTATCCTGCTTAACTTCGAAAATGAACGTTCTCCACTGCAATTAGTGATCATTGATGAATAATGACATGAAAATTCTAAGTGATAACGCAACGTTAGAAAATGTTTCTTCTAATTTATCAGTTCTTAAAATGTTAAACAGTAGCGAGTTATCAATTTGTTTAGTTTTATATACATCGTTAGTTCCTAAATACAGCGCTAAATGAATACATTCCGTTTCTAATTCTTCTCCATTTATAGCAAGGTGATAATATTCAGCAAACTTTTTACAGCTATCGTGTAACACATTTGGACTAATGGTTTTTAGTTGATAAACAGCCACACCGATTGTTTACTTGTTTATGTGATTTCCAAAGTTCCAGTCATTTATTTTGTCGTTTTTGTCAATCAGTGTTTAATCAAGCAGTAATGCTTGCCTATAATTTACCGGTTACATAGTTATTTTTTATTATGTATGTAGTACTATAATAGACGATCCTCAACCGTGTTACAGTGTTGTCAAATTAAAATTTCTTATTTTTAACCTTGTGAGTAAACTGAGGGCCATACAGGTCTCGGCATTAATCAGACTACATGGCTACCTGGCGTTGTTTGTTTTTTTTTATTATCTACATTCATGGGAAACCCTTCATAGGTGATTTGATATTTGTTACATGCTAATAAATGTTAAGAGTCATCTCCGCATGCAAGTATAAACGCATCTGAGAGGTTATTAGAAAAAATATAAAAAGTTATATAAGCCATTTTTGTGCTTTTGGGTATTTCGACACACTAAGAAATTAAAAATATTAAATAATAAACGTATAGGAAAAAGGTCCATCCCCATTTAAAAAAAAGAACAAGTAATACATGGTGCATAGAATGCAAGGTGTAACGTTCCGCAGAATGGATGCATTGTGGGCGGAGCTTCAAATTCAACTAATAAGGAATGGGCCCACAAAGGGAACGAATGGTAGTACTGAAGCGTATTGTTGAAGACGCTGTCTATGGCAAATTCGAGGTTAGGTGTCGCGTCAGTTGGTGTCAAACTGACGAAAAACCTAACCTGCTTACCTCGAATTTGACATCGACTGACAGTGCCAGCAACAATATACGATCACGGCCATGGTTACACCATTATCGCGGCCATGATGGATTTCCTGACTAGGCCCATTGCGGATTGGTTGACATCTCCCCTCTACATACTGAACGACTGCGCATCTCCGGAAACGTTTCACCTTGTATTCTTTACACCATGAAGTAATATATCAAAATATTGACAGTTAGAACTTAGCTTTTTCTGTAGCTGAAGTTGTAAATTGGTTATGAGACACGTGATATTAAGAGTAATTACTTATAGTTCTAAATAACGCGAGTCATGAGGTACTGACTTGCGCACGAAGTTATTCAATAATATGTATAGAGATACGTACATACTATAGTTAAGATGAGACGTTTCTAATTACATTACTGGTGGGTGTTTTGTTTTTCTATATTAGCAAATTGAAAAGCCCTTATTTAAAATTTTACAAAATTAACATTTCTAGGTCACTACCTAATGTATTTTTAATTGAACACCCTAGCCGTTCGTGAGAATGTTTCTAAATAAGTTGTTATAATGTTATGTACCAACGATTTATAGCTTGAATTGTAGTTTACTAGTATTATTTTTTATATCAGGGCTTCCCGACAAAGAATGCTGGAAACATCACAAATTTTATTTTATAAACTTATTTTAAATGTTAACCTTGCATTTAAATTTTTATATTTTTACTGTGCATTTCCCTTGCTATACGATAAATAAATGAATTTTTTATATGGTGTTTTTTGCTTTTATTGCTGTCTATAATTGATTATAAGTTACATAAGTCCAACAAATTAATTATATAAAGTCAGTAAGTGCATAATCTTATTTATTTATCTTATTTGGGTCGACCATTCCATCATTTCATGTAAAATTTATGGCTTCCATAGTTATTTCACTAATTCGTCATTTTCTATGACCAATTCTGCTTGTTCGAGGGCGATTTTATGTGGAATCCCCACTGACTAAAAGTGTACAATATAGAGATCGCTCTGTGAGTAGATTTAAAATGGCAACAAGCAAGCGGCATTTGAAGAAAGAAGTGCGGGAAAGATGGTTTACATACAGTTATTTTTGCAAAGATAAGGAAAATGGTGGAGCAATACCAACTCAGTTTTCTAGTACAAAACGGAGCTTCTGAAATATTCCAGGGACCAAAGTTGACCGCCACAATAGCACCGAACTAAACAAAATATCTGGAGCCAAAACACTTTGTTTTGTAGAAAGTTTAAGTAAAAAGACTTGCCAGAATTGTCAAACCCTGTCATAAGGGACATAATATGTAGGTTGTATGGTTTATTAAAACACTTCAAATCAATTAATAAATTTTACTTAGTTTACTGTAAGCGGATAGCCCCGCGTGCAAATGCGGATTTTAAAAATGCTGCGCTCCTCAGCAATCACGCCAACACCTGTGGTAGTTGTTAACCCCTAACAAAGGAACTATTCCTTGATTTCGACGGGCAAGGCTAGCTACCTACCCGATTTACGAGTAAAGAGGGTTCATAGAACCATAATTTTGAGAAACTAAACAGGCCACTGGCCTAATGTAAGAAGAAGAAAAGAAGACGTAGTTGTCTATTTCAAATATTAATCTTTGTCTTAACGTTTTCATTATGTATACTTTCTAGTTTCTAATAAATTAAATACATTTTCAAACAAAAAAAAATTATCCCGCTGGGGTTTGAACCCGCCGCATCTGCAGCTCTGCAGAATGCTCGATCCTAACGGAATCTCCGCAGAGAATATAAATACAGCGAAATTCCATCTGCGCTACCGCCTCTGTTCGGGAAAAGTCCGGCGCGCGCGTCTCTTGAAGAGCACGGTGTAATGGTTGAAACATTTTTACTCCTTTGTGACATTATCCTTTATCGGTTGAGTCTTATTTTCGGCAAATGTAAAACGTGACCTATGTGAAAGTTATTACTTCCTTTTATTTCAAAATTAACACAAAAATAAACAAACTTTTATTTTTTTAAGGTGCTCACCCTGTATATATCTGTATGAAATTGTTCCGGTTTCATGCGAGGTAGATATATAATATGTATGCAAAATATCGTCTTTCTCCGACAAATAGTTTTTGAGCTATACTGACAACAGACAGACAGACAGGCAGACAGACAGACAGACAGACAGACAGACAGACAGACAGACAGACGGACTGACAGACAGACAGACTGACGGAATTGAGAAAACCTTTTTTTCGTCATCTAGAGACCTTGAAACGTGAAGATCTGAAAAAATCTCGGAAGGTGATTTTTTCGTGATTACAATACTTCCTTCGTCTTTCAGACGAGGGAAGTAAAAATAAGCTGAGTTGAGTACGAGATTCCAAACAGACCGAACGTGCGGCGTGTTACCGGTGATAATCAATCTCGAAATTCGAGAATTATCACGGGATATACGACGCGGCAAAACCAGGGATCAGTGAATTCTAAGTGATGAAGTGTAATTAGTGATTTAGCGAGTAACTAGCATAAAAACAAAGAGAAAATCACATAAATAAAGGATTGTTAAACCGAGAACGAAGAGCAACCTTGACACGGCTGGCGCTGCAGCCGAGGTGCGGCGGCCGAGTTTAATAGTGATAAACACAAGTGGGGAGTGCAAATTGATAAGTGCGGCATATACGGATAATAAGTGCACCCCCTGTGTTCAAATAAATGTAATAAATTTTAGAAAATATAAAAGAGCGCTTTAAAGTTTACCCAAATCTAAAACATAAAGATGGAAGAAATGCTACAAGCGATGAAAGAACATATGACAGAAATAAACAAATCAAAGAACAACGGGAGTACTACGTCTATGTGAAGGAAGTTATAGAAGAGAATATGAGAATAAAACAAGAAATAAAAGAACTAAGTAAAAGAATAGAATGGATCAAAAAAACCAAAAAATAATATAATAATACAAGGTTTGGAAATAAAAAAGCAAGATGAAAACCAAGCAAAAGTAGAAATACAAAAATTTATCGAATAAAAGCTTAACTCAAAAACCAAAGTTAAAAGCACAAAACAAATTTGTAATAAAAACTACCTACTTACTAGAAATGGAAACAACATTGAAAAAAAGAAAATAATAAAAACAAACATAAACTTAGACAAGTGAAGAACAAAATAGTATACATAAACGAAGACCTAACAAAGAAAGAGAGAGAAATGGAAATCAAGATTAAAGAAAAAGCCAAAGAAGGATACTAAAGGACACAATACACAAGGATCGTAGTAAACAAAAAAACTAAGAGCTCACATAGGCGATAGAACAGGAAATAGAAATATTAGCTATAACTGTGTAGCAGTACATATCGTAGCTTCTACAGGAATATCGTTCAATATTAATTAATCCTAATAGATAGGCAACTTTAAGCGCAAGACCAGTAGGAGGGGTTGCCTACCCTTTTTGAAATTTAATTTAGAAGGCACATGGTTACGTTAATAAAAAAACAATAAATAACAAAAATTATTACTTCCTGTTTAATTGAGAAAGCAAAAGGGCGCTTCTCTATGCAGAAGCGAAGCAAATTGAAAATCCTAGCTTAGAAAGGATACAAGCAGACAATAGTAAGCCTTTATTTAACTCATACAGCATAGTATTAAAACATAATAATTTTTCAGGCAGATAGGATAAATTCCACAAACATTTTCTTTCTGAAAAGGGCAGGTAGACGGCAAACTAATACATACAGATCGTAATAGAGGGTTTTCCTTGATTCAGCTCTTAGTGTCACCTCTTTGACCACCAGCTCTTAGGGCTTCCTCTTTGACTACCAGCTCGTCGGTCTTTTTCATTTGACGCCAGTTCTGGTCAGTTGTATATTCGCCATGGAGAAGTGAGTCGATAAGTTACGAGCGATAAGGAAAAGAGAGGACGCAATTAGAAATCTATAACCAGTTAGGAGATCACTCACCAGTCAAGGGCAACTTCTTTGGTTCGATGAGGAGTTCTTCATAGTTAATGTTGGCAGATGGAGAGGTCCAGGTTCAAGGGTTCTCTGCATTAACCGTATGTTAGTCCTGAAAGGGTTTAATATCGTTAGTTAGACTTAAACCCGCGTCATAGCCTGAAGTGAGATTAAATCGTTCTGTGACTGTCAAGTTGGTTTTTGGGTCACTTGTCAAATAATAAGTTTTTTTTTCATAAAGGACCTTTCTTATACTACATGGAATGATACCAATTAAACTAAATACCGATCATTAATCGTAATTAAGACCTAGGAAAGAGAAATACGAGGGTATAGAGAGCTCTTTATATTTTCATCTTACGAACCGGAGGTTATTAATTAAATAGGTATAAGAAATCTCCTAGATACTGATAGATTCATTAATCCTAACGTTTTATTAGAACAAATTCTAACTTGTCAGAGAAGAATAAAACTTGCTAAATAATTACATAATGTGTATTAAAATTAGAAAGGTATAAGCCTCTAAGGCATAACAATTGATTTGTGGACTGTTAGAAAGAATACGTAACCTTTGTAAACTTATTGAATTTAAAACTTTTTAAATAAAGTTATGGCGCCCATTTCTTCTGATTAATGAACTTTTACCTTTATATGAAAGTGAAACGAACTAAAAATCCCACAATTGTTAAACCCTGATAAGAAACCGTATCTTGAGCTAGTCGGTGAAGTGTAAGCCTTCAAAGGTAAGTAAGGATGAGGGGTACACGAAGTGGCGACGCAACGTGGAGGCTCGAGTAAAAGGGACCATTTCAATTAAAAGAAAATTTAACGCTTCACTATCATAAAAGGTATAGTTCCGGAATTTAACAATTACTAATAGGTTGCATTGTATTCGATCATACAGTTCATTAATTGCATAGTAATTAAATCAATATGATAAAAGTAAATTATTTAGCCTCAGATGAATTAGATTGGGAGTTGGTTACTAGAAATATCAATACTGAAAATAGGAATGTGGAGGAAAAAAGGAAATTATTAAGAACACAATTGAATATAGAGAAGTGTGATGTATCTAAAAGTTCCACATATTTACCAGTTGCTTTGGAGGTTTCTCAAGAAATAGATTTTTGCAGTAGCAGAATAAAATATCTTAGAACATTAGTGCAGAACTTTGAAGATAAACCGTTATCAGCAACTTATGATAGATTAACTACCAAACTACAACATTTATATCGTAGGTTAGAATATATCGCGACTTCAGTAGATGATCAAGTTAAAACTAAATGGACTCACCTCAAAGATCAATGGTTAGAATTATCAGTAACAATTTCAGAAGTAGCTGAGGATGATGCTATGCGATTCAATGATTTGGTAGCAGTGTTGGATCATTCAGGACAACCTAATCAAAGTGATGTTAAAATAGAACTGCCAGTAGGAAGTACAGATCCGTTACCTAACATTAATTATGAGTTACCAACAGAAACAATTAATCAACCATCTCATAGTTCACCTAACATTAATAGTCGAAAGGTAGAATTTGATATCTCGGAACCAATGAATCAATACACAGAGAGAATGAAAAATTTAAACATATCACAAGCTCCGTCATACAATTATCAAACAGGTTTTGTAATGAATTCAGTTAGTGTATCCAAGTGGAATATTAAGTTCTCAGGTAATACAGCTAGTCAAGGTGTTAACTCATTCTTAGAACGAGTAGAAGAACTAAGAGTGGCCAGAAATTTGTCATATGAACAGTTATTCTTAGAAGCAATAGATTTGTTTGAGGATCAAGCACTAATTTGGTTCAGGTCAATTAGAAGTAAGATAGGGAGTTGGAAAGAAATAGTAGAATTACTAAAAAGACATTATTTACCTAGTGATTACGATGAAGCATTATGGGATGAAATTCGATCTCGAGTACAAGGTGTAGATGAACGTCCTCACATCTTCATAGCGGTTATGATAAATTTGTTCAATAGATTAAACTCAGTTCCCAGTGAAGATATTCAGTTAAAATATATTAGGAAAAACTTGCAACCTTATTATAGTAGTCACCTTACGTTAACCCAAGTCATTAGCATAAATTCACTTATTGATTACTGTCGAGATTTAGAAGAGACGAAAGAAAGAAATAAAAAATTTAGACCAAATTTTTCCTTAGTTAAAACACCTTTAGAACCTGACTTAGCATATAAAGTACAAGCTCAAGTAAAACGTCAAATTCATTCCTCTACTATTGGTAACAAGTTGTCAAATAAGTTAACCAATGCTGATAAGAGAGAAGTATCATCTAGAAAGTTTATAAGAAATTTTACGAATGTAACTTGTTGGAATTGTAATGAAAAAGGTCACACCTATCATAAATGCAATAAAGAACGTACCTTCTTCTGCTACATTTGTGGGAATCCCAATGTTAATTCTAATAATTGCGATAAATGTAAAGGTTAATTTCGGAAAAAACGAACAGAGACAAGCATCGTCCGCAGTCCGCGAAGCTTAAGTCCAACAATTCTAAGGGCTGAAAAATTGAAATGGAATGAATGGTTAAAAAAAGTCTCACAATTTTGTAAAAGTTCTCAAGCTAATTATACGTTTTCACATAATCATAAAGATAATCGTCCTTTTATTAAGGTTAAAATTAAAAACATGTCATTGTTAGCTCTTTTAGATACTGGTGCTAATCAAACTATAATAGGCAGGCAGGGTTTATTTTTGATTAATCAGCTTAAATTACCTTTAACCAAGCCTGGAATACAGATGAACTTGCAAACAGCTGATGGAAATTACCAATCTATTATGGGAATAGTAGAATTACCGATAACTATAGAAGGAATAACTAGAATTGTTAGTTGTTTAGTTTCCAATACTATTTTGGCTTCTCTTACTCTTGGAGTTGATAGTTGCTATGTGTTTAATTTGAATATTACAGATTTTCGGTCAGGTCAATTTCAAGTTTCGGGCATGAATAGTTTAAATAAAGTCATTTTAGCAAGGGAAGATCTATCTCCAGAACAGATCCGTGGTTTGGAAGTAGTTATAGATAAATTTCAAGAAATTAGTGGTCCTAAGCTTGGTAGTACAAATATGGTAGTTCATCGCATTGATACCGGTGATGCTAAACCCATTAAACAAAAATATTATCCAATGTCACCTCTTATGCTAGAAGCAGTAAATAAAGAAATTGATGAAATGTTAAAGTTAGAGGTAATTCAAAAATCTTTTTCGCCATGGAATTCTCCTATTGTCATGGTTAAGAAAAAAGATGGTTCATTAAGATTTTGTTTTGATGGTCGTCAATTGAATAAGGTTACTAAGAGAGATGCATACCCTTTACCTTATGTTAATGGTATTCTCGATAGATTACAAGATGCTAGGTTTTTAAGTTCAATTGATCTTCAGAAAGCATTTTGGCAAGTACCACTTTCCCCAGATAGTTGTGAAAAAACTGCTTTTACGGTTCCTGGTAGAGGATTATTTGAATTTAAAGTTCTCCCTTTCGGTCTTAATAACAGCGCTCAAACTTTACAGAGACTAATGGATAATATTTTTGGTCCAGAATTGAATAATGTATTTGTTTATATGGACGACGTCATAATTATTTCTAAGACATTTTCAGAACATTTAAACACGTTAGAACAGGTTTTCAATCGATTAAAGAATGCGGGACTTACTATCAATATTGAAAAATGTGAATTTTGTAGACCTTCATTGACATATCTAGGTTTCCTAATTGATGGAGATGGTTTGCGAACAGATCCGTCCAAAGTGGAAGCAATAGTTTCTTTTCCTACTCCAAAGAATTCCACAGAAGTAAAAAGATTTTTGGGAATGGCTAGCTGGTATAGGAGATTTGTTCCAAATTTTTCAACATTAGCTTCTCCTATGTTAGATTTAATTAAAGGCCATCAGAAAAAGAAATCTATTAGATGGAATGAGCGAGCCGAGTCTTCTTTTCAAGAACTTAAGAAATTATTAACTTCTTCTCCCATATTGAGTAGTCCAGATTTCAATAAAATGTTTATTATACAATGTGATGCCAGTGACGTAGGTGTAGGCGCGGTTTTACTACAAGGTGAAGGGTCAGAAGAAAGAGTTATTGCCTATGCCAGTCGGTCTTTGACTAGTGCAGAACGTAATTATTCGGTAACTGAAAAAGAGTGTTTAGCATGTTTATTTGGTATAGAAAAATACCGTCCTTATATTGAACTTACTCATTTCAAAATTGTTACTGATCACCATGCTCTTTTATGGCTACATAAATTACAATCACCTACAGGTAGATTAGCTCGTTGGACTGCTAGGATGTCACAATATAGTTTTGAAATAGAACATCGTAAAGGAAAATTCAATGTTGTTCCAGATGCTTTATCCCGAAATCCTATTCCTGTTGTTAATATTAGCATGATGACGTTAGAGGAAACAGATTTATGTCCGTGGTATAAAAGTATGATTGGTAGAATAAAAGATCATCCAGAGAATTATCCTTTGTGGAGAGTAGAAGATAACATTTTATATAAGTACATTAGCAATAAACATGATATCTTGTCTAATTTAATAGAATGGAAGATAGTTGTTCCTAAAGCTAAAAGGTTAGATATATTACAACAATTTCATGACGAACCTACCTCAAGTCACCTAGGATCTTTTAAGACCTTTAGAAAAATAGCTGAAATATATTATTGGCCTAAGATGAAAGCAGATATCGCTAAGTATGTCAGAAAATGTGATATATGTCAAGCCAGTAAGTTGTCTTCTCAACTTCGTCCCGGGTTAATGGGAAATCAAAAGAAAATTAAATATCCATTCCAGCTGATTTCAATAGATTTAATTGGTCCTTTACCAAGATCAACGAAAGGTTACACTTCTATTCTAGTAGTAACTGATTGGTTTACTAAGTTTGTGCAAGTACAACCACTTAGAAAAGCAACCGCCTCTTCTATCGTTAAGTTTCTAGAAAATGATGTCTTTTTAATGTTTGGAGTTCCTCAAATCATTATGTGTGATAATGGACCTCAGTTCATAGGTGGACTTTTTCAGAAGTTAGTAGAAAAGTATAAAGTACAAAAGGTTTGGTATAACGCTTCTTATCATCCTCAAGTAAATCCGGTCGAACGTACGAATAGAATCATTACTACTGCATTACGCTCTTATATAAAAAAAAATCATAGAATATGGGATGCTCAAATTTATAAGATAGCACATGCCATAAGAAACGCTGTTAGTGAAGTTACGGGCTATACTCCATCCTTTTTAAATTTTGGCCGAACTGTTCCTGCTCACGGTGATTATTATGGTCGGTTAGAAAATTTAACAAAGGAGGACATATCATTAGAAACACGCGAACAGTTAGTTAAAGATGTCAATCAACTATCTCCTATTTATAGTGAGGTAATACAATGTCTTAATCAAGCCTATGAAAGGAATAAGCATTATTATAATCTGAGAAAACGGTCATTACATTTCAAGAAGGGTGACATAGTCTGGAAACGTAACATAGTACTTTCAAATGCGAAAGAAGGTTTTGCAAAGAAATTAGCTCCGAAATTTATAAAAGCGAAGGTAGCTGAAGTCACAGGTTCTGTAACGTACAAGTTAGTAGATTTGGACGGTAGGAATTTAGGAATCTGGCATGTAAAAGATATCAAACCTGGAACCAGTAGTCAACCAGATTTGATAGAGGAAGAATTATGAAGTTTCGTTTAAGCTTGTAAATAAATAGGTATAATTAAGTAGTTTGTTAATTGCCAAAGATATTATTTCAAAAGGATTAGGTTGTATAACCGAACGACTTTTCTAACTTGATGTCATTGAGTTGTGGCATAGCACTCCTCAGCGAAACTGTGTCCTATGAGGTGCGGTTTATTATTTTAAAGACTCCAGTCTCGCATGACTGAAGATCTTGAATTTTAGGTAGTGTCCTATGAGGTGCTGTCCTTAGTTATCTATTAAATTACTTTACTCAAAGTGTAAAGTTAATAATTAGCTGTTAAATGCAAGAGGTTAACAATTACTTATGCAGAAAAACAGACAAAATAAAAAGTAGCTTTATAGAATGGACTATGCTTCCAAAGCTAATTCCTTTTCTTAAAAAGAATTTACAGAAATGTTTCATATCTGGAAAGGAAATAAATGATGGAATTCTGGATACATTGGATTTCGTTATGGACAATTAAGATTAGAAAAGTAACTTGAAGTAACTTCAGTGGTAATAGTTAGAGTTCATAGATTGTAATAACTTAGTTTAAAAGATAGGGTATTAGTGTACATAGATAATGAATAATCAATGTTATTAAGAAAGATTGTTTAAAGTTAATGTATTAGCAAATATTAAAAAGGGTGTTATAATAACTTTAGCCAACTGTCTAAAGGGGAGGATTTCAATTTTCTTATTAATTCTAGAAGGGAGATAGTGTAGCAGTACATATCGTAGCTTCTACAGGAATATCGTTCAATATTAATTAATCCTAATAGATAGGCAACTTTAAGCGCAAGACCAGTAGGAGGGGTTGCCTACCCTTTTTGAAATTTAATTTAGAAGGCACATGGTTACGTTAATAAAAAAACAATAAATAACAAAAATTATTACTTCCTGTTTAATTGAGAAAGCAAAAGGGCGCTTCTCTATGCAGAAGCGAAACAAATTGAAAATCCTAGCTTAGAAAGGATACAAGCAGACAATAGTAAGCCTTTATTTAACTCATACAGCATAGTATTAAAACATAATAATTTTTCAGGCAGATAGGATAAATTCCACAAACATTTTCTTTCTGAAAAGGGCAGTTATTATATAACTGGTAGGTAGACGGCAAACTAATACATACAAATCGTAATAGAGGGTTTTCCTTGATTCAGCTCTTAGTGTCACCTCTTTGACCACCAGCTCTTAGGGCTTCCTCTTTGACTACCAGCTCGTCGGTCTTTTTCATTTGACGCCAGTTCTGGTCAGTTGTATATTCGCCATGGAGAAGTGAGTCGATAAGTTACGAGCGATAAGGAAAAGAGAGGACGCAATTAGAAATCTATAACCAGTTAGGAGATCACTCACCAGTCAAGAGCAACTTCTTTGGTTCGATGAGGAGTTCTTCATAGTTAATGTTGGCAGATGGAGAGGTCCAGGTTCAAGGGTTCTCTGCATTAACCGTATGTTAGTCCTGAAAGGGTTTAATATCGTTAGTTAGACTTAAACCCGCGTCATAGCTTAAATATAATTAAATTAGGGCGTAAGCCTTAAGAATAATCAATAACAGATTAGTTTCAAGTAAAAACAATAGTTACTTACCAGGTGATGTGGCCTGAAGTGAGATTAAATCGTTCTGTGACTGTCAAGTTGGTTTTTGGGTCACTTGTCAAATAATAAGTTTTTTTTTTATAAAGGACCTTTCTTATACTACATGGAATGATACCAATTAAACTAAATACCGATCATTAATCGTAATTAAGACCTAGGAAAGAGAAATACGAGGGTATAGAGAGCTCTTTATATTTTCATCTTACGAACCGGAGGTTATTAATTAAATAGGTATAAGAAATCTCCTAGATACTGATAGATTCATTAATCCTAACGTTTTATTAGAACAAATTCTAACTTGTCAGAGAAGAATAAAACTTGCTAAATAATTACATAATGTGTATTAAAATTAGAAAGGTATAAGCCTCTAAGGCATAACAATTGATTTGTGGACTGTTAGAAAGAATACGTAACCTTTGTAAACTTATTGAATTTAAAACTTTTTAAATAAAGTTATGGCGCCCATTTCTTCCGATTAATGAACTTTTACCTTTATATGAAAGTGAAACGAACTAAAAATCCCACAATTGTTAAACCCTGATAAGAAACCGTATCTTGAGCTAGTCGGTGAAGTATAAGCCTTCAAAGGTAAGTAAGGATGAGGGGTACAACTGAAACAAAAAAGAAAGACAAAGGAATAACTAGATTACATAAGAGATACTGGCTATTCTGGAGGGTAGTAAAAGAAGAAGAAAGAGCGGAAAGTGGAGTAAGCCTAATACTGGCACCAAAAGGAGAACATATAAATGAAAGACTAATGACGATATAGAAATGAAAATAACCAGAGAATAAATATATACACTAATCGTAGCATATGGAGATAATGAAAATGCAAGGAAGGAAGAAAAAGGCGGGCTTTTTAAAGCACTACGAGAAGAAATAGATGAAGCTAAAGACTTTAATTATTATGGTGCACCTAAACTAGTAAAGAGGCCAAACTAAATTAACTCGTCAAATAACTATTTTCGTGGGACTGAGTAGCTTTATACCGACAAGTGGTACCTTCTTATTCGGTGGTGTTTCCTGAGTGTGAAAAACCATGTTTTCGCTTTCTCAGACTGTGGAGGGAAGAGCTATGACGTCACAAACATGGACATTTTTGGTTCCAGGTATTAGTACAGTAAAACTAGGGTTTAACCCAAACATCAAAAAAGAAATTCTACCCAGCAGCAAACTGTTTAGTACCCTCCTCTCAATAGGTGGTAAAAAGTTGCACAACATTGCGCGTCGGGTTTAGGAGGGAGGGGGTGGTAATGTGATAAAATGGTAGGTTTCAACAGTTTTACAGTTTTTCGTAAACATCTCGTTAACTGCGAGGTTTACGCAAACCTTATCTTATATATATTTCTAAAAGTCCTGACTCATTCACTCACTCATCAACGTCCAGCCCAAACCCTTGGACCTAGAAAGCTGAAATTTTGCACACAGGTTCCCTTTATGATGTATACAAAGAATAAGGAAGGATATTTCGAAATTCAACCCCTAAAGGGGTAAAATGGGGGTTCCAATTTTGTATGGAAAAATAATATTAAATAGACATTTCGACTTGAAACTTCGTAGGAGTACTCCTAAAAACAAATAAGCAAACACGTATTTCGTGATTCCCCTTAGGGGGTGAAATGGGGTAAATAATCTTAAAAATCGATATGGGTGTCGTTATTGAGGTTTTTTGGGACGTTGATTGCGAAAATGGCATTTGAAATTTGGCAGGTAGGGTTCTAATAGGGAGTAGGCATCCGCCAAGAAAGGATTTTTGCAAATTCAACCCCTAAATGGATAAAAAAGAGGTTGAAAATTTGTAAGATCAAATTTTGAACTAAGTCATTCAAAGTTTTTGGAAATTTGTCCCCTGAAGGTGAAAATAGGAGACGACGGGACGGGAAGGGACGGGATGGGACGGGTCGGGACGGTACTAGACGGGAAGGGATGGGATGGGAGGGGAGGGGAGGGAACGGAGCGGGACGGGACGGGAAGGGATGGGATGGGAGGGGAGGGAACGGGGCGAGATAGGATTGGCGGAGGGGCCGGGGGGGGACGGTACGAGACGGGAAAGGAGGGGACGGGACGGGACGGGGCGAGACTGGACAGAAAGGGATGGGATGGGAGGAGAGGGAAGGGAACGAGGCGGGACGGGAAAAGAGACGGGGACGGAGACGGGGAAAGGGACGGGGTTGGGATGGGATGGGATCGGATGACAGGAAATAATTAGTCATTACTAAATACACAAATAACGAACCTCGCGCGTACGAAGTCGGGGGTAACAGCCAACAAAATTAATCTATATTTAATCTCTATATAGCCGGCAGTACGGCTGAGTGGTGATGCATCTCTCACGGCACTTGCAAAAGTTAAGCACCAGTCTGCTCGGTCAGAACTTGGATGGGTGACCAGCTGGAGAGCGGGCGTAGTGTTCTAGCCAGACAGGCTCCACTACCCCAAGTACCTCCGCCGAATATACAAATGCACACACCCTCAGCGGCTCGGTGCGCCCGGCACCCCGACACTGTAACGGTATAAGGGGTTACAGATTATGTATGTATGTATATATATATAAAGAAAAGTCACAACCCTGACTAATCAACGCAGACCCGAAACCACTAGCACTAATAACTTGAAATTTGGGTGGAACGTTCAATTTGTTACCTATGGTAGTGCTAGTAAGAAGGAATTTTTTGAAATTTAACCTCTAAGGGGGTGAAAAGGGGTAAAATGTATTTTCACGAATTCCTCAATATCTCTTACAGTCGATAAGATATCGATTTGGTGTTGACTTGAAAAGATTATCGATGCAAATACCTTGAAACGTATTTTAGGATTTTGCCCTAGTCAACCCCTAAAGGTGCAAATCTGGATTGGGGCTGAATTAAAGAACCCTTCGTATCTCCTATGTTTATTGAGTTGGAACATTATTTTTTGGCATATGCATGTATTTTTGAAATATTTAGAAAGGGGTGTAAGGGAATTTGAAAATGTTAACCCTAAGGGGGTGGAAAGGGGTAAACTGTGTTTTCATGGATTCCTGAATATCTCTTAGACCCAATAAGATAGCGACTTGGTGTTTGCTTGTATAGGTGTTCAATAGAAGTATCTAAAAACAGATTTCAGGATTTTGCCCTAATCGACCTTTAAAGGTGCAAATCTGGATTCGGGTTGAATTAAAGAACCCTTTGTAACTCCTAGGTTTATTGAGTTAGAACATTCCCTTTTTTGACATATAGATGTATTCTTAAAATATTTAGAAAGTGGTTTAAGGGATTTTACAATTTTATACCTAAGGGGGTGAAAAGGGGTAAACTGTATTTTCACGAATTCCTCAATATCTCTTAGACCCGCCCGATAAGGTATCGACTTGGTGTTTGCTTGCACAGGTATCTAATACAAGTGCCAAAAAACGCATTTCAGGATTTTGCCCTAACCAACCTCTAAAAGCGCAAATCTGAATTCGTGGTGAATTAAAGAACCCTTTGTATCTCTCATGTTTATTGAGTTATAACATTATTTTTTGGCATATGGATGTATTTTTAAAATATTTAGAAAGGGGTGTAAGGGAATTTGAAAATGTTAACCCTAAGGGGGTGGAAAGGGGTAAACTGTGTTTTCACGGATTCCTGAATATCTCTTAGACCCAATAAGATAGCGACTTGGTGTTTGCTTGCATAGGTGTTCAATAGAAGTATCTAAAAACGTGTTTCAGGATTTTGCCCTAATCGACCCTTAAAGTTCAAATCTGGATTCGGGGTGAATTAAAGAACCCTTTGTAACTCCTAGGTTTATTGAGTTAGAACATTAATTGTTTTGGCATATAGATGTATTCTTAAAATATTTAGAAAGTGGTTTAAGGGATTTTACAATATTTTACTCCTAAGGGGGGTGAAAAGGGGTAAACTGTATTTTCACGAATTCCTCAATATTTCTTAGACCGCCCGATAAGGTATCGACTTGGTGTTTGCTTGCACAGGTATCCAATACAAGTGCCAAAAAAGCGAATTTCAGGATTTTGCTCTAATCAACCTCTAAAAGTGCAAATCTGAATTCGGGGTGAATTAAAGAACCCTTTGTATCTCCCATGTTTATTGAGCTAGAGCATTATGTTTTGGCATATAAATGTATTCTTAAAATATTTAGAAAGCGGTTTAAGGGATTTTAAAATGTTGCCCCTAAGGGGGTGAAAAGCGGTAAACTGTGTTTTCACAAATTCCTCAATATCTTTTAACCCGATAAGATATCGACTTGGCTTTTTGCATGCATAGGTATCCAATACAAATGTCTAAAAACAAGTTTCAGGATTTTCCCAAATCAACCCCTAAAGGTGTAAATCTGGATTCGGGGTGAATTAAAGAACCCTTCGTATCTCCTATGTTTATTGAGTTAGAACATTGTTTTTTTTGGCATACAGATGTATTCTTAAAATATTTAGAAATGGGCTTAAGGGATTTTAATGTTACCCCTAAAGCGGTAAAAAGGGAAAACTGAAAAGGGGTAAGGTGTTACATTTATTAATTATTTTTTCGCTGTGGGTTTATTTCAATAATATGGACTAAAAGAATTTTTTTAAATTTTGTTTTTTTTTCCTACAATATTGTTTTGCGTATTGAGTGAGGGGGAGGGGGGCGCCCTAGAATTAATTAGAGATTTAGAAGAAAAAACATTCGTTTCCCGTACGAAGAACGGGCATCTTGCTAGTTTACAATAAAAATGGTCTTATGAATTTTTGACTTCCAGACAAGGGTTACAGAGATATGGAAGGGGTAATGATGTCATTTTCCAGTTAGCTTGGGATTCATCGTACTCACTTGAAAATGAGTATGTTTCGCTATAAAAAGTACTTAGTGACGCATCAATAAGATAGGAACATTTGTATGTGTGTATGTATGTATGTATGTATGTATATTGGTACAGAGCCGGCAACTCTGCTACCATATAGGTGGAAACACCAAATGCTGAGGAATCGTCGAAAGACGCCCTATGCTTCTACAGGAGCAAAAAGGAATGATGATGATAATGATGATGATGATGATGTATGTATGTACGGCTATGTTATGTATCTGATAATATATCTACATTGCTCCCCTCCTTTGTCGCTTTTATCTTCATTTTGCCTATTTTTCCTATTGAATAATTCATCATATCGTTTTCCTCGTTCCCATTTGTATTTGTGTTTTTATAATTACACCTACTTAAATTACCTCCATCTTTTGCCATATTACCCTAAATATATAAAATCATGTGGATATCATTAAAACAGGGTTAACTACAAACTTTATCTAATAAGCTTTAACACAAAAAATAATGGAAATTGTTTTTCTTCACAATACATGCTTTTCAGTAAATTCAATGCTCTTCAATGAAAAGTGGTATGTACAACGTACAAGGTAGTTACATAATAATAAATAACAGCAATCAATAACCTAAAAACCTTCAAGCTCTTTTTCATGTTGCAGATTATCTTCATCGATGCCGTCGTCAATAATTAATGCATCTCTATTGGTGCACCCATGTCCGGAGTACTTCTTGCACATGTTTGAGCATTTCAATCCACCATGTCGACGCTTAAAGTTGCTGACACACCCCGCATTACAAGTGCAAACAATAAGGGAGAGCAATTTTTCAGGATCAGCTGTCTTTGTGGTTGCAACTGGACGCAAATAACCACCAATCCTTTTCCAACTCCATTTTAGTGAATCTTTATTGACATTGAGCCATTGCTGCACTTGATGGTAAACTCTATAAGAGTGTTGTTGTGCAGCTGCTAGAGTAGAGGAAAGTACAGCCAACCTGAAATTTGTGTGTACAGGCTCCTTTGCGATGGTCTACAAGTAACATTGATGGCGCAGAGTATCCAAATTATCTGCATTTGTTGATGCAAATATCGAAAGGAAGAAATGGTTTCCAGACAGCTACTGCATCTGGGTCTGCATTTGGGTTGTTAAAAATTAACAGCTTTATGTAAATCTCCTTGTCACGTCGCACTTTTTCAGAAGGCGTTATTTTTTCCCTTTCTATAAATTGAAGAAACGGTATCACATCCGGCGAAAGTGTAAACTGTCAAGGGAACATCCTTCATTTCCCCGATACCACGCTGAATGTCTCCAATACAGTAAACTTTTTCTTCTTGGTTATACCTTTCGTCGGTACAACCATCTTCAACTGTTTGTTGGCTGGAGCATGAACAACCAACAAGACCAATAAATCGGTGTCATTGCCAATTACGATAGCCTCTGTTTCTTTCTTTAATTCGTCAATTGCAGTAAAAACGATGTTGGTGTGAGCATCACATTCTGCCTGAATCACTTTGCAGCTAGCTTGCTGTAAGTGTACAGTGATGAGAGTAATCAGTTGTATCTTGTTCTTAATATTAGTTAGAAACTTGGCTTGTCCTAGAGTGACATTAATTCCATCTTTCACTTTCATTTCAACATGTGTAGTAGTGGATAATCTGCGTAAATGTTGTTCGTCTTTTATGCTGGGTGCTTCACCACCTCCCCACTTCCTTGAACATTTTATATAATACACTTGGAGCGAATGTTGCGAGTTCATAGGAGTGATTTTTGGTTTTTTTTGACACACAGAAAAAGTTACATTCTTACCCCCTCCATATCTCCGCAATCCTTTACTGGAGTGCAAAAATTCATAAGACCATTTTTATTGTAAATTAAATGTACATTAATTTTGTATAAGATAAAGTTTGCGCTAAACCTTGCAGTTAACGAGATATTTGCGAAAAACTGTAAAACTGTTGAAACCTACCATTTTACCACCTTTCCAACCCCCTCACGCCTAAATCCGACGCGTAAGGTCATGCAACTTTTTTACACTTACTATGAGAAGGGTACTAAACCGTTTGCCGCTGGGTAGAATTTTCTTTTTTGGATGTTTGGGTTAAACCTAGTTTTACTGTACTAAAACCTGATACCAAGAATCGCCATCTTTGTGACGACATAGCTCCTTACTCCACAGGCTGAGAAAGCGACAACAAGAATTTTTCTACTAAGGAAACACCGCTGATTACGATGGTATCACTTGTCGGTATAAACCTACTCAGTCCCACGAAAATCATTATTAATTCTCTTGGCCTCCCTACTAAACGGACGAGTTGGAAATCAGAATATAGAAAATGAAAACGTAATGGGTAAAGAAGGGGAAAGAGTTACAAACAACAACGGAGAGAGAATTATAGACTTGTGTATGGAGAATGAACTAATAATTGCTAACACAAAATTTAAACACAAAGATATAGATACCTACACAAGTACACCAAAGACAAAATAAAAAGTTATAAGCTGCAGAACGATATAAAAAGGAATACCAAGATAGAGTCAATGACAAACTTTGGATACAAAGAGAAGTAACACCCTAGAAAGTAAATAGAAAGAATTCAAAGAAAATGTATTAACAGAAGCAGAAGAGAGCTGCCGTAACAGAATGATGGAGTAAGGAGCTACAAAAAAGAGTAAGAGAGAAAAGAAAGAAATGGAGAAGATACTTGAGCACAAAAACGTTAGAAGATTATGAAAAATATAAAGAAAAGAGAATCATGGAGCAAGTTTGGGCAAAGTATGAATGATAGCTTCAGGAACAACCAAAAAATTGTTTTATAGCACGCTAAGACAACTACGTCGGAAAAATGAATATAATATGAAATACATGAAAGATAAAAATGGTAATATAATCACGAATGAGGATTAAATAATGGAAAGATGGAGACAATACTTTAAAGAACTATCAGAAGCAAACGAAGAGTATGAAGTAATAGAAGAAGAGGAAACCCACGAAGAGCAAGAAGCTCTACCAATAACAACAGAAGAAATGGAGGACGCAATAGCAAGAATAAAATTGGGAAAAGCTCCAGGAATTGACGACATTACACCCGAGTTGATCAAATATATTGATGAATCAGGGAAGAGGCCCTAGGAGGATTACTCCACATGGTAATTAAGGAAAAGAAAATACCAAGAGAATGGAAGGTAGGCGTTATACTACCACTATATAAAAAGGAAGATAAAACAGAATGTACAAGCTATAGAGGGATAACACTGATGACCGTACCAGCCTATATATTAACTCGAATAATAGAAAAAAGAATAAAAGAAAAAATAGAGAATACGTTGGAAGAGACACAGTATGGATTCAAAATAGGAATGAGCACACAGGACCCAAACTTTATATTACGCCAAGCGATGGAGAAAATCATAAACAAAAACAAAGAAATACATATAGGATTTGTAGACCTAGAAAAGGCTTTCGATAGAATTAACAGGAAAGATGTCTGGGAAAGCCTAGAAATATAAGAAATAGACAAAGCAACAATAGACATAATAAAATCAATGTATGAAAAAACATATAACATCGTAAGAACACGGGACGAGGAATCCCGAGAATTTGAAACCACAGAAGGCCTAAAACAGGGATGTGTTCTGAGCCCACTTTGGTTCTCAAGTGTGGTGGACGAGTCTATAAAGAAGACAAAACAAAAAATGAGACCACCACACCCTTGGTTTTTGGAAAATGCAACAAATCAAACTAACAGAACTATTATTTGCAGATGATATGGCAATAACAGAAAAGAACCTACAGCATAACAATTGAACATACTAAAAGAGGAAATGAAGAAAATTAACATGAAAATAAACGTACAGAAAACAAAAACTACGATAATAACAACATCAGATAAAATACACCACATCACTCTAGACGGGCATAGTATTGAACAAGTGAAAAACTTCAAGTACTTAGGAACAGTAATAGAAGCAAACGGCAAACAAGATAATGAAGTGAACAATAAACTAAGAAAAGTTGGAAAATTATACAATACACCAAAAACAACATTCTTTGGTAAAAGCGAAGTATCGAAGGAAGTTAAAACACAAGTGGTACAAAAAGTAGTGACGCCGGCATTGATATACGGTGGGGAAACATGGACACTCACAAACAGAAACAAAAGCCGAATAAACGCAGCGGCAATGAGATTCCTAAGAAAAATACAGGAAAAGACAAGGAGAGACAGAATTAGAAATTAATTCTTAAAACATACAGTCAGCAATAATAAAAATCCAGCTAGGGTGGCTTGGGCATATGAATAGAATGGCGGAAGAGAGACTCACACAAAGAGTGTACGAGGCAAAAGTACTGAGAAAGAACAGAAGGGGTAGACCAAGAAAAACCTGGCAAGAAGAACTGAAAAGAGCAGCAGAAGAGAGGATTAAATGGGAGAATGTGAAAGAGCTAGCCCAGGACACAAAAGAGTGGAAGAAAAAAATTAACTCAGCTCAATAGTCTTACACCTTACGGTAGAAAAACTCCAGATTAAGCAAGGAAGCAAAAATAAGCTATAATTTCATCCCCATTCAGCAAATAAAGCGTTTGCTTACACCATGTATAGTTCATTTACTTGACATCTGCACTGTCAAATTGACATTATGTTGGCACCACTGCTATTTTTCACATTTTAACAATTAAATTACTGTACAGTCTAATAAAAAACACTTTATTTTTGAGGTATAGTCAAGAATTTTTTTTTAATTTGACACTGACAGTGCAGATGTCAAGTAAATGGACTATATGATGTAATGCCGTCTAAAATAGATAAGGTGTTTTTAAACTGAACTCACATAATTGGCGGAATGTCGAATGGATTTAGTTTACTATGTCAAATTCGAGGTTAGCAAGTTAGGTTTTCCGTCAGTTTTGACACAAACTGACACAAAACCTAACCTGCTAACCTCGAATTTGACAGACTTCAAATTGACAGCAGAGTAACTAACATTAACAGTTTTTTAATTCATTGTATTCTCTCACTAAATACAACTCGCGGTATGATTAGTAATCGGTGATATTTCTCATTGAAACCGAAGGAGCAAATTCAACTCGTCCTTCGGGCTCGTTGAATTCGCACCTCGGTTTCAATTCGAAAATGTCACCGATGATAATCATACCACTTGTGGTATTATGGCTGATAAATCAACTCCTATGGCGATAAAAAAATGTGGATCATTTTTTACAGCCTGTTCATCATAAGCAGACTACATCAAGTCAACGTACGTCACTTTCATATCTGCCCTGTCAGGTATAATTACTTGGTGGAGTTAATAAGATAATTATTGTTGTTCATTCATATATTATGTCGCTAATTTATCTTGACAAAACACACTCGAGCTTTTCTTTTAAGGATACATTTCTCTTTGTAACTCAAAATTTTTCCATCAGTAATTTTGCGGTCTCGCGATTTTGTTATGTCAGTTTTTCTGGTAAAATTACTGATTGGCAAAATTATTTCGTTACTAAGAGAAATTTATCCGAAAACAAAAAAGTTGTTTTTACTGTCGATAAATAAAACAACACTTTCAGTTTCACCAACCTTGATTTATAATAGAGTGCCTGTATACTATATGCAGGTACTCTAATTTATAACACGGCCAAATTTAATTTAGTTGGCCGTGTTTATAAGTCAAGGTGCCGCCATCTAATGGTTGCGGTATATGACGATCAGCTCAGGTTCGCACCTGGTTCATAACCTCAACTTTTTATTCCAAGGTCACCCATTTATCTCTCTCAATTGTTCATCGAAAGTGCTTTATTTATAAAATAGGGTTACAGAACTTGACGGAATAGGAATATAAATCTTGCAATATTTACTTCGATGTTTGATAATATATTATCTGTAGCTTGTTATTTATAGAATGATTATACTTATCATGGTACCTACTTACTATAATGATTACAGGATCAATTTTAAAACACAATCATGATGATGCAGCACTAAGCAAGATAATAATACTTAAAATTATATGAGTGTTGTGCTTATGTGAATGAGTTATACAACGCTGAGTGGTAGAATTGCTGTGACCTTATAAATTAGTTATCTCATTTTGAGTTTCAATTACCGTCAAGATCAGAACATGTGAATATCTATTTTTGCAAGAATCCGTTTGATAGAATGTTTTGTGGAAAAGTTATATTGTTTACAGTTTTAATTGCAAATGCGTTAGGAGCCAACATTTTATATGTCGCACCTGTGGCATCTCCCAGTCATTACATATGGAATAAAGCCTTGGCGTTCGGTTTAGTGAAAAATGGTCACAATGTAACCATGCTCGGCCATGACTCGGAAAAAGAACCAGTTCCTAATAACTTTACGCTGATAGTAATGGAAGGTTTGTACACACAGTGCCTTCAACGAAAGAGGGAACACTCAGTAACTTTTATCTTACAAAGAGGTTTAATAGTTTGTTATTTGAGATCATGTTTACTATTGGATAGCACGTTAAAATATCTTTTACACTTCCGTTCCAACCGGAAAGCATATAACTGTTGTTTTTCAAATGGCGCTCCGCATTTCTTTATATTTTTCAATTCTCCACTTTTTTCTCTACATATGAATAAAATTTTAATGGAGTTGCCGCAAGTTGCGTCTTAGAATTGGTAAGTGGACCAGCATGCTTCTACAAAAAAAAAATATTGAGTGCAATTGAAAACAAACTAAGAATTAGTTGAATTTGTTTTCATCCGTCAAAATTGTAATTGCTACATACGTATCAAATTTTGATAGTGTTGTAAAAGAAATTGCTACAGTCTTAAGTTAATTGAAGAGTATCAGATCAGGTGATTTCGGAGGCCATTCCACAGGCACATTGTTTACAATTAAACGCCAATTTAATGTTTCATTGAGGTATTCTCGAACAATAAAATCATTAAGAGCTGATGCTCCATGTAATTAAAAGTAAAAATTTTGTTGCAAAGCCGGCGGAAGATCTTCAAACATTACAAATCATTCGTGATTTAAAAATAAAGATATCTCCTGGCATTCAGATTCCCATCATAAAAATAACGTCCTATTAACCGTAGCAGATGTTAGTACCCCAAACGGTTTGACGATTCGTTGCTCTCCTCTAAGGTTGTCATACGTCCAGAAACAGTATCGTCGAAAGAACAAGGCCATACCGCTTTGGTCTGACGTCAGCACTCTTATCACGAGGCTTAAAACTTGATAAATTCAATTATTGACCAACTTCACCTTCTTTCGCTGACATCACGCCGAAGTGTTGTGGTCTCTTTGTTTATTGATAACCCCATTACTAATAAATGTTGCTTCGTCGATCCATAAAATTCAATCTAAAGTGAATGGGTCATCTTCAAGCTATTCAGTTATCCACGTGATAAAGTTCAGTTTGCGATCAAGATATTCTAGTCGTAAGTTTAAAAAAAAAGAAAAAGAAACCAGGGAACTAATTTTAGAGGCATTCAACTGGAAAATCACCTATCTCTAGGCTTGCTATACGTTCGGAATTGGTCAGGACTGCCTGGAATTGCGCCCGGACTCGAGATTTGTCAGGAATTTTCATAAAAATGCATATAAAAACTCCAAAATTCTATGCAATCCAGAATAATTTATTCTTTATCGATGTCGGTGCACACTTTCTGATGAAAGGTCAGCGGAAAACAAAATTGTAGAAGGATGGGCAAAAAGCGAAGATTGGGTTAAATTTACCCACAGAAAAAAATGGGTCCAACTCTTTGAAATTGCATCCAAATCTGGAAAAAATGGTAGAATTGCCTTCCAGGTACATCTGCGACTGTTGATGGGGCTTTCTCAATAATGAATAATGTGTGGTCGCCAGAACAAGGCCAAATGCAGGTGTTGGTGGTGAAACAGATCCTCATAACAAAATTAGATTCGAAAAAAAACGTAGTGGATTCCACGAAAAAGTATTTTTGATTTGAATAAATTACCCTATGTGTTTTTTCTTTATCGAAGCCTGGATGAAGACAGTAATCATCAAGGTGCCATCCTTCCTCGTGTATGGACGGCATACACTGAACTAGACTAATGACACGTATATAGTATGTCATAGCCGTTTTAATATTCTTTCATTTAGTGCGGCGATCTACATGTCTTGTAAAATTTTAAATGATCAAAAATGCATTCTATTTATGAGGATCAGTTTGGTGTCCGGAATTAAGCCAGAAAAGCCTACCTATCTCACATCAATACACATTAAAAATGTAATAAAAATTTTAAGTTTGAAGAAAATCATTAGAGCTGTTTTTGAAAAAATCGAAAAAACTGAAAAATTACAAGAGTAAACACCATACTTCAGGTTATACGATTTTCTTCAAAAGCTTGCTGTCGCATCTAGATAGTACACAAAACTTATATATGAAGTTTCAACGCCATAGCCTACCTCTTTTCGTTCTTGAGATATTCTGTTCACAAACACACAGACAGACCAATGAACAAAAATATGTTTTTTGGGTTCAGGAGACTCTAAAACGTGAAGATCTGTTGAAAACTCAATTTCGAATTTTTGGGGTGAATCCAATACTTCCTTTATTGTAAAAGGAAGTAAAATTGTTGGAATTTATACACATTATCAAATCGGTAGTAGTTAAATGCAATTAATAACTCTGACACATGTGAAAAACATTCACAAAACAGTTCTTTGTTTTCCATGGCTATCGCTACTCTGTTTTTTAAATGGTTGAATTGAGCACTTTAGATGGGATTTTCATATACAGTGTGTCCCAGGATTGATATTACAAGAGGTGAGATGGACTAAAAATTTTTGAATTTTATTTTAAGGTTCTGGGATGTGGTTTGAAAAGAATTTTAAGAAAATTTTCAGTTTTTGAAAAACAAGTAGGCCGTGACAAGGAAGCGAAAACTATTTTATTTTCAGGTAAATTACCCTTTTTGCTCATGATACGGCAAAATTCTATTAATAAAAGTTGTTCATAATTATAAATTATGGCCCTATACAAAATTTCAGAAAGATATGTCGAATTAGAAAAAACAGTTAATTTTTAGAAAATTGTATTTTATTTTCAGGTAAACTACCCTTTTTGTTCATGATACGGCAAAATTCTATTAATAAAAGTTGTTCATAATTATAAATTATGGCCATATACAAAATTTCAGAAAGATCTGTCGAATTAGAAAAAACCGTTATTTTTTAGAAGATTGTATTTTATTTTCAGGTAAATACTATCCTTTTTGTTCATGATACGGCAACATTTTATTTAGAAAAGTTGTTCAGAATAAGAAATTATGACCCTATACAAAATTTCAGAAAGATCTGTTGACTTAGATTAAACCGTCATTTTTAATAAATGCAATTTGTTCAATCTAAAACATAACGGTTTAATCGTCGACAGATCCTTCTGAAATTTTGTATAGGGACATAATTTCTCATTCTGAATGCACGAAAAATAATTTCCGCATATGAATTGATGCTTGAATGCAGATTCGGTAAGAAAATCGTAATGACACAAACCTCACAGTTAGGTTGGTCTACCTACAAAAAATTTCCAAAAAATTTAGGTGTTGTTTTGGTTACGGCTTGTGAATTAATTTTTCTATTGGTTATTAATGAGTGTCGTACGATTTTCAGTAGAATTATAACAAATGCTGAAATATTTTGCAGCAAATTTTTTATATCCACGATATATTTTGAAAAAAAAATAAAGAAAATATTTGTATTAAAAATGATAATAAAACTAATATCTAAATACTAAAATTTTTGGTTTTTTTGTCAATACTACAGTAAGTGGAAATTTTGCAGTAAATTTTCGAATATTAATAATCGCCGTTGCTATGGAAAATTTCTAATTAAATATGTAGACATTTTTTTAAAATAATCGCATAAAAATTTTATAGGCGGATTACATAAAGAAAAAAAATTAAACATTGAAAAATTTCAAAAACTACTTAGTGCACTTTGAAAAACAACAGTTATATACACGTCTGGTTAAACCATATTGTTTTTTGGAAGTGCAACAGAATAGAAAATATGACACTGAACAAAAAACTTTTGTTTTCTAAATGAAAAGATAAAAAAGTTAGTGAGTGTGTTTATAGTACTAGCTTAAATTATGTGTATGTTAATAAAGTTGATTTATTAGGTTGTATTTCTTGTAAAGGTTTTTCTCTTCCTCTTGTAATAGGTTAGTGTTTGTATTTAAAATTGGTGATCTTCTTACGTCGTCAACTTTACTTCAGGATTACACATACTAAACTGCAAAAGATACAGTTGGGCGTGAGATAATATTATGCGGTACAAAGGTTAAATCAGATTTATTTACCCATTAATAATATTTTAGACATTAAAACTAATTATTCAGTAAAATGTATTTTACTTATTTAACGGAAGAAAGAGTTGCAGGTATTTTGTTTTTGATCTGCTGATATTTTCTATGTTTAAAAGGATGAACTTGAAGCAAATAAAACTATTTTTTCAGGCAACTTATCTCTGTTATCAATGTGATTGAAGATTGAAGAGTGTTTGACAAAAATCAAGGAAATTATGTACATAACAGCAAATTTAAGAAGTTTGGTTTTTGTGAAATTATCTGTTTCATATGTGTAACACATTAATATTACATATGATACAACCTTTGATATAAATAATAACTATTTACTTTTTATTTTAGGACTCTATGATCTCATGCACGACTTGTTTGATATGAATAAAGTAGCAGAAGAAACTATTCTAGGCAGCACCGTATCAGTGTACGATTTTATGGTGTTTGCTTGCCAATTTGACTATAATACGACTGGATTTAAAACGCTTTTAAATTACCCTGAAGATTATAAATTCGATGTGATAATATTTGATGCTACACTAGGACGTTGTTTTTATCCGCTTATAGAAAGGTTTCAAAATCCTCCGGTAGTTGCGGTTACGCCATTTTTAATCCCTCCAGTTCTTGCAAACGTTTTCGGTAAACATCTCTACACATCGTATACTCCATATCATAGTACCAAATACACAAACAAAATGAGTTTAAGTGAAAGGGTTTTTAATTTCATTTATACTTATTGGGAAATTTACTATAGAGACTATATATTTTTGCCAAAAGAGTCTGCGATAATTCAAGAAAAGTTTCCTGGCCTCGAACACGCAGTTGACCAACTAGAGAGAAATATAAGTTTACTTCTATGTAATACGGATCCGATTATGGAGTACCCTGAAGCAATGCCTCCAAATGTTATACCTGTCGGTGGATTACATGCAAAACCTGCTAAAGCTTTGCCTAAGGTAATTTAAAAATATGGACTGTCGAATATGTACAATATACTTTTACCTACTACAGGATTTACAAAAAATGGCTGATGATGCTAAAGATGGAATCATTTTGTTTTCCTTGGGAACTAATATAAGATCCGACCAACTCGACTTAAAAGTTAGAAAAGCTTTTTTCGATGCATTTGCAAAATTTCCGCAAACTGTTTTGTGGAAGTTTGAAACGGACACTGTTGAAGGTGCCCCAAAGAATGTGGTTATTAGGAAATGGTTGCCACAGAATGATATTTTAGGTAAGCTTTTTCATTTTGTTCCTGCCTTTTAAGGATAAATTAATAGTATATTACTCTACAAGTTGAGAAAAGTGATATTTTTCTGAACAAGTATGGCGTGTTTGAGTACGAGCGTTAGGGAGCCATACGAGTTCAGAAAAACCACTTTTCTAACGTGTTGAGTATACTATTTTATCGCATTTCATAAAGAATGTAAAATATTAAATTTTTACATACAAGTGACACTAACTGTCAAAACATAACCAAGATGAGCATAACTCATTCCTATGTAGTCAAGCACAATAAGCAGCTCCAGTTGATGTTATGCGTTTGGCAGTACTGAAGTGTGTTGTTGGTGACACTGTAAGTCTATGTCAAATTTGAGATTAACAGATTAGGTTTTGCCTCAATTTGTGTCAAAACTGACGAAAACCCTAACCTGCTAACATCGAATTTGACATAGACTTACAGTGTCACCAACATCACACTTCAGTATTGCCAAATGTAAAACGAATCGCCGTTGCTAGGGATAAAAGTTGCTAATGATAAAAGTACCACATTTATTATCAATTTTGAATGAAGAAATGTAGTACATTTCCAAATGAAATGCGATAAAAATATATAAATTATTGTGTAACCAATGTGGAAATTACAATTCTATGTAAGAGGAGCGTCGATTGCTATAAAAGGACATCTCTTATATAGCGTGTTTCAAAAAGAATTAAATAGCGATTGGCCATAGATTCCTTAAGTTATAATAAACAGATTAAACCTAATATACCTCACCATAAAGTCATAGTAGAAATATTTTTTTATTTGTAAATTAATTCCACAAATGTAAAGATATCAAAATCAACTATGATACACATACTTATTATTACTTACTACACTAATGTAAAAATGTTCATATAGTAGACTTGACTGTAAAAAGCACTTTACCCATTTTTTGCCTCTAATTTTGTTATCTAACATTTTTTTTAAAATTTTATGTAATTTGAAAAGGAGTTAAAGAGTGTAAAAATAGGCTACTCTTAGTTCATAAGCGTACAAACAACCATTTACATTAAAATTCCTATCAAAGTTTTGTGTTGTTATTAAGACGTGCCATTATCAACTAGCTATAGTTACAAAAACAAATAATGCCAAAGTAGGATTATTTTATTCGATGCAAATTTATGAATAACAATTAATCCTTTAACATAGAAGCAAATCATATCTCTCATTTCAGCATTGGAGCATTTGTTATGTTGCATTTTCATAAACGCAAAAGTAAAAATTTCTATGTCAACGTTATTAATTGACTTATCATTGTTGTTTACTAGATCACCATCAGTACCGATTGTCTTTGTGATTATGGGTACTTGATAATTGCACGTCTTAATAACAACCCAAAATTTCGATAGGATCTTTAAGGTAAACGGATGTTTTATGAATTTAGGCTTTTTAGTTTCGTTTCAGACAATAACTTAAAATTTAAATAATGTTACAGATAACAGAACTAGAACTAAAAAAATCTGTAAAAGGCTTTACCCAGAACTTCCGTCGTTGACATTGTGGCACTAAATAAATTAAGAAATGAAATGAAGTTAGGAGTAAAAATATCTTTACGTTTCTAATCAATTAAATAAATTTTCAAATAAAAAAAATCCATTACCGGAGGGATTTGAACCGCGGTGCTTGCAGCTGCGAACAAATTCACCGACCAATTTCTTGCTACTCTATGGAGTCCTGCTCGTATTGTTGAGTTTCAGCTGGCTTACCCTTCACGCCAGGCATGTCTTAAGAAAATTAATTCTATTTTTACATCAATAAACCAATGCAGATAATTCTTTTACTAAACATTTCTTTATTCATATCATACGCATAAAAAACGGGAAGGCCGCTGGACACGACAATGTAAAAGCTGAATTAATTAAATACAGCGGCGAAGTAGGAATGGAATGCCTGCATAAATTACTTAATATGTGTTGGAAGACAGGGACCATACCCAAGTACTGGAGCATAGCCACAATTCTGCCAATTTACAAAAAAGGGGATGCTAAAAAGTGCGAGAATTATAGGGGAATCTCTCTACTGTGCACCACAAACAAAGTGTATGAAATAATCCTAGAAAAAGGACTTAGACAATGCCTTGAAGCAACGATTGATGACAACCAATGTGGCTTTAGGCCGGAAAGGGGAACAGTCGATCTAATATTTTGCCTAAGACAAGTAATAGAAAAAACCTTAGCCCACAGCAAAGCACTCTACCTATGCTTCATTGACCTAAATAAAGCTGTCGACAGCGCCCCCCGGGAAAGAATATGGAAAGTGCTACAAATGAGAGGGGTGGAACCAATATTCACAAGAGCCATTAAAAGCATGTATGTAACTTCAACTAATAAAATTAGAACAAACAATATAACATCAAAAGAATTTAACACCACTATGGGAGTCAGACAAAGAGGAGTCTTAAGTCCCCTACTATTTATTGCACTCGTGACAGACAACCTGGAGCAGTACATGAGACGAAATAACCTTCGGTTTTTCGGCATACCTGAAAGCGACAGGGAAAATGTGGATGACCTTATATTATCTGTATTGCAATCCAAACTTAAACTATCAATAACAACTGATCATCTTGAACGAGCACATCGCGTTGGCCGGAAAAAAGAATCGACACCACGGGCTATCATAGTAAAATTCGTCAGTTACCGCACAAAGGCCCAAATATTGTCAAATAAAAGGTTGCTGAAGGGAACCAACATCTCAATTGCCGAAGATTTAACGAAAATAAGATATAATCTTATCAAACTGGCAAAGGCGAAGTTAGGAAAGGACAAAGTATGGAGTCATGATGGAAATGTAATTGGAAATTTCAACGATGGGACCAAAAAACGAATAATCGATGCAGCTATGTTACAAAACAATGAAGTTAAAATTTAGAGGTCGTCGTTCCTCAAAACCGGCAACATACATAAATAGCTGGTGCAGGTGATTACTTTATCAAAACGTGGGTACTCACATTTCTTTCAGTTCTGTTCATTTCTTGTATGATTTTTGGGTTATTTTTGTAACTTAGAATTTATTGCACTGTTATTGTAGTAATTTTTATTTATTTACATTTTTTAAATTGCCTTGGTAGATGATAAATAAATATTTTGATTTGCTCTCACAACATTATCGAAATGCGCATTTAATGTAATTTGAGCTCCTTTTTTATTTCTTGTATTTGCATATAGATCATTTACTTATAACTATAATTAACCATTAATAATTTTTATAAATTTTTGTTTTACTTATAGGTATTCATTCCAAATATTTTTGATAAAGATGCAGGAAGATGTGTTAGAGAGAGATAACAATATGGATACTATAATCTTCAATGACTCGGAGCAGTGTCGGCAGTTTTTCGCAATTTCAAGGAACCTAGCTCAAATAAAGGTTTGCCACATTAATATTCGTAGCATAAATAAAAATTTTGATCAATTTATTTTATTCCTCGAGCATGTAAATATAGACTTTGACATTCTTGTTTTAAGTGAGACTTGGAGAGTTCTTGATGTAAATGATTACAATTTGCCAAATTATATGCTATGTTACAACGAAGGAAATTTCAATCAAAATGATGGAACAATTATATATATTAAATCGGACATATATCAAAATTCAAATTGCATAAAAATCAATGAGGTAAATTTCTTACGTGTCACGTGCAAAATTAATAATATACAAATGGGGCTTATTGCAGCATACAGACCACCATCAGCCAGTACTAAAATATTTATTGGTGATCTTAAACCAACACTAAAATATGCTAAGTTACCATTGGAAGTGTTTATCGGTGATATAAATATAGATATCACTAATGAGCTAGATAACAATACACATGATTATTTAAATGTATTACAGGAGTTTGGTTTTGCAACTTATTTAAACGCACCTACTCGCGTAACAGAAACATGTAGTACATGCATAGATCATATTTTCATAAAATCATCGGACGTAAAAGTCACCAAGATTCAACCAGCGGTTTTAAACAACGCTTTTACAGATCATTTCCCTGTTCTGCTACAGGTTCTCATTGACACCCCACCACTTATTTATAAAACAGATTGCGAACAAAAACATGTGCTAAACCATATTAAATTAGTTGATAACATTAAAAATGAAAATTGGGATACTGTATTAAACACGCATGATGCAAACTTAGCTACATCTATATTTATGAAATCTCTTTCGGATTACATTTCTAAAGCTACCAGGACCATACATACTACATCTCGAAAAGCTAAACTTAAACCCTGGATAACTTCTGGTCTAGTAAATAGTATAAGGCACAGAGATAAGCTTAGTAGGTTAACATTACGAAATACACAAAATGCTCAACTAAAAATTGAATTCAGAAATTACAGAAATTTGTTAAATAAACTTATCCGCGTGGCAAAAAGTAATTATTATTTAAATAAACTTAAATCGGCAAAAAATAACAGTAGAAAAGTTTGGGAAACAGTATTAGAATCCATAAATTCCAGAAGAAATGTGTCGCATATTGGTAGTATAAAAATAGAAAATGATGTAGAAACTGACGATAATAATAAGAAAAGTAACTATTTTAATCAGTACTTCATAAATGTTGGTAAAACCCTAGCAATGCAAGTTAAACAAAACCCGTCAACATCTGAAAACCTAAATTCCGAACATTTTACACAAAATTCTATGTTTCTTGTACCGGTAACGGATTCGGAAATACTTAGACATATCAACTGCTTAAAACCATACTCAGCCCCCGGGCCAGATGGAATAAATAACAAAACAATTAAAAGCATAGGTAACTATATCTTAACACGTTATGTACTGTTTGAGGCTTTCGCGGTCTATGCTAAGGAGAATATATCTTAACACCTCTGAAACACATTTTTAATTTAGCTTTTGCAAGCGGAACATTTCCAAATGAATTTAAACAGTCACTAACTAAACCACTTTTCAAATCTGGAGATAAAACTCAGGTTAATAATTATCGTCCAATTACTTTAATAAATAATATAGCGAAGATATTAGAAAAATGTTTAAAAGAAAGGTTGATGTTCTTCTTAAATAAATATAATTTATTATCAAATGCACAATATGGATTTCGTGAGAATAGGAGTACAGAAGATGCAATATTTGAAGTCACAAAAATTTTATACAACAATCTAGATAAAAACCTGAAAACCATTGTTGTCTTTATGGATCTTGCCAAAGCCTTTGACACGGTATGTCACAATATTCTTGCTTGTAAGCTTGAAAAATATGGAATACGCGGAATAGCACATAAATTATTCAAAGACTATCTCACCAATAGAACACAAAAAGTACTAATTAACGAAGCTGTCAGTGATGAACTTGTGGTAGAATATGGGGTACCACAAGGTACCGTACTCGGGCCAATTCTCTTTTTGCTATACATAAACGATCTTCTAAATATAAAAACGGGTGGTACATTGATTTCGTATGCCGATGACACAACATTAATTATCTCCGCCGACACCTGGACAAATGCCACCGAGAAAGTGGAATACGCTATGTCACTTGTAAAACAACAACTTGAAATAGACTTACTTACAATAAACTATACCAAAACAAATTTCATATGTTTCAGCATTCAAAAAAGTGAACATCCTGATATTGCAAATATTCAAATATATTCAAATTCTTGCTTAAAAGAACACAAACTGAACTGTTCGTGCGACGTATCAATACAATCCACAAAGCACATTAAATACCTCGGAATCTATATTGACTGTAATTAAAAATGGGACAAACACATAAACAACCTGTGTAACAAAATCAGAAAAACACTGCACAAATTTAAAACACTAAGCTCCATATTTCCAATGCAAATTAGCAAAATGTGCTATAGAGCCTTAGTAGAGTCACAATTACAGTATTGCATAACTGGTTGGGGTGGTGTGTATGACGTAACGCTGAAACCGTTAGAAGTTTTGCAAAACTATGTCTTGAAAATTATTTACAAAAAAGATTATTTATACTCCACAGTGTCGCTATACAACATTAGTAATTTTTTAAATGTACGTCAACTATATACTTTAAGAACAGCTGTTTATTTGTATAAAAATCCAAGTGAACTAACTATCAGTGAACATAATTATTCAACTAGAAGCACTGTAGCAAGAAGTAATGCCTTCATTCCTAAGTGTGTTAAAAAAATTAGACAACGCCACATTACATATACAGGGGTAATAATTTTTAATCAAATGCCTTCTACATTAAAATCCATCAATAGCTTGTACTTATTTACCAAAAAAACGAATAAATGGATACGTGAGGCAAAACCTAATCCTTTTAACTTGTTTGAATAAAAATCGTCTCTCTACCGCAATCTGACTGCTCTTTTTCTTAATTTTACATTATTATTGTTATTGCATTATTTTGTTTTTTTTTTTTGTATTTTTATTATTACAGGGTCGTGCCACGCACAAGCATTTTGTTGCTTATGTGGCAGTAGATTTTTTCATATGTAGAAAATTATAATTTTTTTATATTTATGCTAATAAACTTACTTACTTACTTACTTACTTACTAATGTCGAACATAGGGAATTAACATTAATGCATTCACTCGCTCTTCAATGAAATAATTTATTTTTCTGTAGATAATTTTAACAGACGTTGACAGAAAATACCTGATTTACGCCAACTAATTACCAATTTTGTTGACAAATGCTATCGAACTTGAAAAGCAAGGCATGGCATATTTAAAAATTCTCAAGTTTTAAATTAATATTTTAAAATAAAAATCGCAGCTTGAATATTATTATTGGTATAATTGGATGCGTAATAATTTTATCTTTCCATTGATACTATTACCTTTCCTGTAGGTTGAATTGGCGAGCAGGAATCGGCAAAAACGTTCAATACAATGTTAATCGCATATGTTCGACTTTGAGAACGGACACCCGGTATATAAAACATGTAGAGGGCAATTAAAACCCACAGGAATAGGAGTACATAAGTTAGAACAAGTATATATCACGGAGTTAATGTATGCCGATGACCTGGTAATATTCGCAAAGACAGAAAGGGAATTGCAGAATAATGTGACAATATGGAACGAGGAACTAAAGAAAAACCAAATGAGTGTTAACACCGACAAGACAGAAGTTATGGTCATTTCTAATGAAGAACAACAAGCAGAAATAAAACTAAATGGCACTAAAATGAAGCAAGTCCAGAACTTCAAATACTTGGGCTCAATAATAAACGCTAAAGGTAGCCTAGAAGAGGAAATCAATAACCAAATAACCAATGTTACAAAATTATTCTACGCTCTAAACAGTGTGTTCATCAGAAAGAAAGAAATAAGCAGCAACACAAAGGCCAAAATATTCAAAAGTGTATACGTCCCCACTTTAATATATGGATGTGAGACCTGGGCTATGGGCGATAGAGACAAAAGTAGAGTGCAAGCTAGTGAAATGCGATACCTCAGAGCTGCAGCAGATGTAACCCTGAGAGACTGTATTAAAAACAACGTAATACGCGAGTGGTTCAGTGTCAAGCCAGTAATATCATTAATAAAAACGCGTCAACTATTATGGTTTGGGCATATGGCACGAATGAGTGATAAGAGAAAAACTAAAGTTATATGGAAGAGTGGCACAGATCAGTAAAAAAAAAGAGGCAGACCCAAGAGGACTTGGAATAACGAAGTAGGTAAGGCAATCCAAGAAAAGGGATATGAGTGGAGGCAAGCCGAGAAGCTGACGACAGATCGGCGCGAGTGGAGGAAACTATGCTGCGGGGACTCTACACCGTAATGGTAGAAGAGGACGGATTATGTATGTATGTATGTATATCATACGCAGGATGTATATATTTATGTGCAATAGTTTTTATGATATACATCGATGCCTGGCCTAAATATGCGTTTCCTGTCTATTTCAAGGTTTGGGAGTTACGCATTTATGCGGTTCGCGGCCTAAAAATCAAAGGAAAATAGAGCTAACAATATCTTATACACTTGCTTATGCAAATTATATCAATTATCAAATTTAAAAAAATCTGTAAAAGGCTTTACCCAAAACTTTCCTCGTCGACATTGTGACAATAAATAATTTTAAAAATCAAATTAAGTTAGGAGTAAGCATATCTTCACATTTCTAATAAATTAAATGAATTTTCAAATTAAAAAAAAGTTACCGGTGGTCGAATTCGAACGGCAGGCGGACAGCGTGTGCAGCTCGAACGTTTAGTACAATATCCTAAGGGAACGCGCAATTTCTACCTGAGCCACGGAGGACCGGCTTCTGTAATTTCTCCGTCGCAGCTATATTTAGTAATCGCTAATTTGTGCCTCGTTTTTGTATTGTAAAAAATTTATTCTGTATCTATTCGCTCCCATTTTTGGTAAGAATAGAGCCTGCACCATGTACAAATTATTACTTATATCTATTACTAAGTTGAATGAAAAATAAACACGCTGATGTGTGCGACGCGTGGTTGTATTTAAGCGAAGGATATTATTGTGGAAACTTTTTGATTTTTTTGCGAATTTATTTTTTATTTGTTCGGTTCTATTTTTGTCAAGTGTAAGGCCTGATCTATGTGCAAATTACTACTTTAATCTATTTCCCACTTAACGCAAATATAAACAAAATTTTATTTTTTTAAGGTGTTCAGCCTGTATATATTTGTATGAAATTGTACCGGTCCAGGTATATATACAATGTGTATGCAAAATATCATCTTCCTCCAAAAAATATTTTTTGAGTTATACCGCCAACCGACAGACAGACGGAATTCAGAAAACCTTTTTTTCGTCATCTAGGGACCCTGAATTGTGAAGATCTGGAGAAATCTCGGAAGGTGATTTTTCCGCGATTACAATACTTCCTTCGCCTTTCAGACGAGGGAAGTAAAAATTACCGGGGAGGGATTCGATCTACATCATCTGCAGATACAATCGTCAATAGTCAGATAGATTAACTGCGCCATGCAGGGTCGCTGATATGTCTGCTCTATTTAAGTGAACGGTGTTATTGTTGAAACTTTCTGAATTTTTTGTGACCGTATTTGTTGGGTTCTATTTTTGTCAACTGTAAAGCCTGCTCTATGTGCAAATTACTACTTTAATTTATTTCTCAGTTAACGCAAATATAAACAAAATTTTATTCTTTAAGTTGCTCACCCTGTATATATTTGTATAAAATTGTACCGGTTTCATGCGAGGTAGATACATAATATGTATGCAAAATATCATCTTTCTCCGACAAATACTTTTTGAGCTATACTGCCAACAGACAGACAGATGGAATTGAGAAAACCTGTTTTTCGTCATCTAGGGATCCTGAAACGTGAAGATCTGAAGAAATCTCGGAAGGTGATTTTTGATGGTTAAATACTTCCTTCGTCTGTCAGACGAACGTTTTTGTACTACTAAGTTACTTCGACAGAACTTTTTTGCAAATCGTGTATAAAACCATTGCAACTATCTACCTAAGAAAAGTGTCAATGGTGAATCATTAAATTCATTGAAAAACGCATATGATAGATTATGCAAGTCAGTAATTCGTGTAATAAAAGGACCTATTTTTAAATATGTAGTGAAGTCACACTTAAAGAGAAGTAACGAATGTTTCAATAAGAAGTTTTTGTTTTAAATTTGCTGCCACTTGTGCAAGTGGCACTTTCACATTTGAAATTTGACATACGTAGTCTAGACATACGGGAAATCAATAAGGGAACGCTATACAGTAAGACAATGTGTACAAATCTGAAGATTTATTGTCAGAATAATGGTACGATTATAATCGTGCAGCGAAAATTATGTGCCTGTGACGGGGCCCATTTTCACCCTAACAGTTACATCAATAAGCAAAATTACCAGATTTAGGGAATTGAAATGGTTTATGTGCAACCACTAGATTCTGCAAAAGTTCTGTTTGATAGGGTTTCTGGGAAGGTGTCATCGGGCCGTACTTCTTCGAAAATATGGATGAAATTGCGGTGATGATGGATGGTTACTGTTGTAGTGGCATGATTACAATTTTACATGAACGACATATGGTTTCAGCAAAATGGCGCCACCTGCCACACTACGCATCAAACACGGAAGTTATTGAGACGATGCTTCCTTACCGTGTTATTTAGTTCTTTTGGCGACTTTCACTGGTTTCTGAAATCGTGCAATTTAACACCGTTGGATTTCTTTCTTGGGTCTTTCTTAAAGGTCAAGTCTATACTAATAACCCTGCAACGATTTCTGAGTTCAAACATAATATTTGGCGCTTCATCGGTGAAATAGAGCTGGTATTATGTACAAAAGTAATGAGAAACGTGACCAAAAGAATCGGCGTCTGTCAGAGGAATGGAGGCGGCCGTTTTCATGATGTATTCTATACATAATTCCTATGTATCAGTTTCACAATGAATAAAAAATATTTCTAATAGTTTATGTGTAGTCCAAGAAACAAAACAGTCAGTTCTTATTGAAACATTATCGGCTAAGCTGCTTACTTTTTAATATAATAATAATAAAATAACAAAGAAATAAACTATCCATAAATCTTGTTTCCCCATAAATTATGTTTGATATAATATAAAAGAAAAATGTATACGTAGTAGAAATTTTGTCACTGTAGGATAATTATTTAAGTTTCAAATTGGCTCATCAATATGAATTAAAAGAGGCTTTTGTGGTTTACCAAAACAAAAATAGAGGGATAGCAATATGTATTGCCGATTACTTAGGGTCCCTTCTCACGAGGCGTTTTTGCAGCGCTGCAGAGTGGCGCCGCTGGTAGGGAAACATTGTTTTAAATAGACGCCTTCACACTGAGCTTTCAACGAACGCGCGGTGGCGCGTTTGAGCCACTCGTAGCAGACTTCCGCTACCAGAAGCGCGCACTGCTAGTCGCGAGACCCCTTTACACGGCGTAGAGTTCCTATATATATAGGGACTCTACACGGCGCGACTCGCAGCGCTACTAGCGGCGGGCAGTGATTCTCGGAAGCGCAGCCGCAGAACTAAGCCAGTGCTGCCGATTGATCATAATTTTGGCAACATCATGCCATAATTTTACGTCAGGCCAACGGCAACACTGACTTTTTAGTTTGTTGCGGGCATATATATAATACACATATATTGCTGGTAGGGCCTGGAAACTTCAGAAAACATTACGGCGCCGACATAGTCTCACTTATAGTATAACGCGTCTCGTGCGCATGCGTGAGAATTCGAACTCCGCCTTTAGAAGCGAATTTTAAACTTGACCACTTCCCCATTGGGCGGGACCACTTCCCCATTGGGCGGACGACGCCGCCGCGCTTGCGCACAGCTCACCGTATACATGAAGGAGTTGGTTGTGTGTCTCACTTCATCGGCCAGTTTCCCACTCATAGCCGCTAGCAATATAGTAAGTATTAGATATATGGTTGCGGGTTACCGTTAAATTCCGTTGTATTGTATGTGCTTGTGAAAATGGATAGGGAAGTTTCCAAAATCGACACTGCGTCCATCTCGATGCACTGCAAGTGACAAACTACCTATTTTGGTTTCACCTGGCAACGCCGGCGGTAGCGCTGCTGAGCGACTTAGCAGTTCTGCCTGCTACACAGTAGCGCCGCAATAACACGCCACACAATCGCGTACCCTGCCACTCCACGGCGCCACTCTGCAGCGCTGCAAAAACGGCTCGTGAGAAGCCGGCCTTACTTACCACCGTTTTAGGTCATCCAAACACGAAACTATTTATAAGTCACGGTGGAGCTCTAAGCTCCCAAGAGGCAATGTACCATGGAGTTCCTGTCGTTGGAATACCATTCTTTGCAGACCAGCACGTCAATGTTGGAAAAATGGCAGAGAAGAAGATTGCAAAACATTTGGATAAAGATGAACTAACGTACGGAAAAATCTATGAAGCCGTCAACGAAGTTTTGACCAACAAAATGTTAGTAGCCTTTGTTTACTATAAACTCCCATATTTTTAAATATTATTTATGAATTTGTTTCCTATTTAGTTATAGAGACAACGTTCGCGCTGTATCAAATAAGTATCGGGATCAACCACAGACTGCTTTAGAAAGAAGCGTTTTTTGGATAGAATACGTTCTACGCCATGGAGGTGCCGAGCATTTAGTACCAGTGGCCAGGGATATGCCAACTTATCAAATTGTCAATTTAGATGTTTTGGCAGTATTTGTTGTAGGTTTATATTTGGTTTATTCTTTCTTGTCGCTAGTTTTTACGATGTTTCGGTTTATGGTTACATCAAGACTTTCCAGTGCGAAAAATAAGAGTACAAAATGATATTTGACATTATATTAATAAATGTTAGACTAATCTCCTTATGCATTTATGTAAGAATATAGGTTAAGTAGAGGTTATTAGAAAAACTATGAAAAGGTATACAGGGTGTCCGTGGAATGGCAGTTAGCCATGCCACCTGAGTGAAAGACTGCAATAAAAAGAATTGTATGCAGATACCCATAAATCACTTGTTGATAACAAGAATTTTATATTTATAGGATATGGCAACAATGCCAGTCTAAGTTTATGCGATTTCTACAGTTACAGTCATTTATTTCGTTCGTTTTGTCAATCAGTGTTTAATCAAGCAGTAATGCTTACCTTTTTTTAATTATGTATGTAATAACATAATAGTCAGTCCTCTAACAGTGTTAGGGTGTTGTCAAATTTAAATTTCTTATTTTTATCCGTGTGGATACACGGCTACCTGGCGTTGTTTGTTTTTTATTTTATTGCCAGCACCCTGTATACGTAATGCTAATAAATGCTAGATTAATCTCCGCATGCAAATACTATAAACTCATGCGAGGATATATTTTAAGTGGAAGTTATTAGAAAAATTATGAAAGATCATATATATATTTTCCATAATGTTTATTCGGGCATTTTACCACACTAAGAAATTAAAAAGTTAAATAACGAAAGTATTGGAGAAAAGTCTATTTCCGTTTTCAATGAAAGGACACGCAATATATAAAAATATTGACAGTTAAAACTTAGCTTTATCTGTAACTGATATTGTAAATTGGTTATGAAAAACGTGATATTTAAAGTAATTACTTAATTCCAAATGAAGTCAGTCATGAGGAGCTGACTTGCCCAAGAAGTTATTCAATAGTATAGACATAGACATAGACATACGTACATACTATAGTTGAGACGAGAAGATTCTAATTACATTACTGGTGGGTTTTGTTTTTCTATATTAGCAAACTTAAAATTTCCGATTTAAAATTTTACAATATTATAATTTCAAGCTAAGTATAGTATTCCAACCAGAAATTGGAAAGCTATTTAAAATCAGGCCAGCATTGAGAACAGTAAGTCACTTATCCTGCGTTCGGAAAGGTACAGTCGCGGAATTAAAAATCCGGACACTTAAAATGATTCAGTGTATATCTTACTTTACTTTACTTATCACCTTACGTGGTGAAATTAGTGAAAATCAAAATAATTTCTCGTATATGACAGCATGCCTCATTTAAGAGTCGAACAAAAAATGCAAGTAATTACATTACCCAAAAATTGCAAAAATCATCTGTAAGACTCGTCCGGATTTTTAATTCCGCGACTGTACCTCTGACAGCTCTGTTTTCTCGAGATCGTTCATTCATCTCACTTCCACTCGCGCCGATGGCTATTATTGATCTCTTTCTGCGAATGATTTCGAGGAAACAGAGCTGTCAGAGGTACCTTTCCGAACGCAGCTTTCGTAATATGATTCATAAAATTACTGTTTGATTGTCATTCAGTGACACTTCGATAATAACCTTCAAATTTGACAGATGCATTGGGAAGTTTGGAAGACCTATACGTTTTTTCAACACTTTCTACGCTACTATACGGTTTTAAAAACTCAACTAGTACCTACTTAAATCATGCACAATGTTACAATGCCTTAACGAAACAGTTACATGTACAATTTGCAGATGAACTGTCATTACTTGAAAGCTGATTGACATTAGAATATTATTTACTGATTGTATGAAACCAACTTAGACATGACTTACACTTTTCATGGTGTACTGGATTTTAAATAGCTTTCCAATTTTTGGTTGGAATACTATACCTAATGTATCTTTAATTGAACACTCCAGTTATTTCTAGGAATTTTTCTTAATACGTTGTTATAATGTTGTGTACCACAGATATATAGCCTGAAATCGTAGTTGAGTGATTTTTATATTGTATTTTTTAGTTTTTATTGCTGTTTATAATTGATTAAAAGTTATATAGTAGTTCCAATGAATTAATTATATAAAATCAGTAAGTGCATAATCTTATTTATTTTTCTTATTTGGGTCTGTCATTTCATCATTTTATGTAAAATTTATAATATAGACTACATTTACACGGTAATTTAACGCTGGTGTTATTTAAACCGTTGTTATTAAAACTCGTGTAAAACGTGCGTTTACACAAGAGGTGTTGTCCAGGCGTTAAAGTGTACGTCGGTGTTATCTATAACCTCGTCGCAGTGTGACCAACTGGTTCGAGATTTTCCATTTGTAACTCTGTCAGATGCTGTCTGTTATTATAAAATTATAAACATAACCGCTATAACCTACAAGATTAATAACACAGCTGAAACAATTCAACGGAGTGACGTTGGTGTGGTTGACAACTGCGACTTAGAACAACCAACCGTCTTTACAATTATGGTGGTAGTCCTGTTTCAAAACGGGTGTAAGTCGAAAGTATTCATTTACACGGATATTTTACACCCGCTTACTAACGTCACGCCTCTTGGCGAAATGGTGTAGCGTTAGTAAACCGGTTCTAGTAAAACCGGCGTTAAACCCCATTTACACTACAATTTACACCGGTGTTAACAACAACCGATATTGTAACACCGGTGTTAGCGGACCGTGTAAATGTAGTCATAGCTTCCATCGTTATTTCACTAATTCGTCATTTTCTATGACCAATTCTGCTTCATCGTTGGCGATTTCATGTGGAGTCCCCACTGACTGAAAGGAAACAATTTACAGATCGTTCTGTGAGTAGATGGAAAATGGCAACAAGCATACAGAATTATTTGAAGAAAGAAGTGCACACACAGTTACTTTCGCAAAGATAAAGAAAATGGTGAATCAATATCAACTCAGTTTTTTAGTACAAAACGAAACTTCTTAAACATTCTACGGATCAACGTCGACCGTTGCAATAGGGGGGAATTAAAAAAAAAGATCTGGAGCCAAAACACGTATACGATCTCAGCTTAAGTAAAAGATTTAAGGGACGTAATATATAGATTGTATGCTTTATGAACACAAAAAAAAAATAGGAAATGTGACATTGGAAGAAGCACTTTTGCAAAATGCATGAAGTATTTAAATTAGGTAGATTTTTTACGCTGCTATCTTTGTTCGGATGATCCGTATCAATTCGTATACTAGGGGCCATAATTATACAGATTGTCTGGAGTTATTAGGTACACACGGTAACTAGATACTGAGACGGTTGTTTGTCTTAAAACCGTCTCTGTATGTAGTTACGACGTGTACCTAGTACCAGCAGACAATCTCTATATAACAGCAATGAGATAACATGAACAACAAAATAGAATGCTTGAGTAAGAAAGAGATGACCATATGATAAAATTATTTTAGTAGGCATGTTTAGTTAACATATGTCATAATTTAAATGGGCGATAAGCCTACTCGAATATTTTATCTCTTTCTTATTCAAGCAATGCATTGTATTTTCTTGTTCATGTTATCTCATTGCTGTTATATACAGTGCATTTATTTAAAGCAGTTTGGTTTCTATGTCGGCATTTAATCATACATGCCACTTCTATAGTTACAAATGAGATCAATAGATTAAGAGCGTTTATTTTACGAGTTAACATACGAATTTAAATTAGGTACTTGCTAATAAAAAACTTTAATTTTGTTACCGGAATGTAGGTATGCAACTAAAAAGTAGATACCTAGGTACAACGCACAAGTTGTATCTTTTCTTCAGTTTACATATTTGTATATATTGTTATGATACAGAAAGAGCAGTTTTGGATGAAGATAAATGTAAAAATTGAATTTGGAAGATCAATACAATCAACTTAGAAAAGTTTAAAAAAAATGGCTTTTTAAATGAAAGTCGTTAATAGAATTTGAATTTGATGCAAATTAAGATGAAAGGTATAGCACTTGAGTATTCTATAGTGGTTTTGAAAGTGATAAGGTAAATACATACTCATATTACAGATCACAAATATAATTTCTATCAAAATAATATGATGAAGTAGGTAGAACTCAAATAAGTTTAATTTGTAGATGGCATGAATAATTGTAACATAGGATCTAAGGAGATTTTGTTATGATTATTATAAAATAACAACTCAGAAAATAAAATGTACTTTGAATATGATTTTTCGATTTTAATAAAAACTTAGAAATTTTACTCTAATTTTTAATATGTAAGTTATTGAAATACAGTTAAAAAGGGTTTTAACAAATTTACGAGGTGAAAATAAAATGATATATTAAGAAGATTATTATAACAGTTACTGAAGAGAATTTGGAAGGTTCTATAACTAGATACAAGCAAGCAGAAGAAGCAAGAAGAAAATAAGATTTGGATGGAATTGGTTTATTTTGGATAATACAATTGATAAGAAGTTACATTGGTTAAAAGTTGTTAATTGCTGGATATGTTGGGGGAGTGCTGAGGATGTGTGGATAGCAGAGGAACGACTAGACCCAGGCGATTCTGTTGGTTACTGACGACAGAGATTGCTGAAGTAGGAGTTAAGGAAGAAGAATATTAATTAGGGATCATCTGTGATAGTAGCAAACTTGCCGTGAAGCACTCAAAACGAGGAAAGCTCTGGAAGGTGACAGTAGCGTTGGTGAAGTAGAACGGGGCCATTCCTGCTAGAAGCCAGGGTTTTGACAAGTTGACAGCTGTTTGTCAGTAAGCAGTTGTAAGGGAAGATAGAGGGTCGGCCTTACCTTTTGGCGAAAGTTGTACTAGATATTTTGCCGGCTGGTAACTATCGGCCTAATGGGCTAACTAGTCGCGAGGGTCGGGGTTCCAGCTATGCTGAAAGAGAATCAAAAAGAAATAGGAGAGGGCGCCAGGTCCTCGACTCAGATCCAATTCCTTGTGCCGGACCTTACACAAGGTCGAAGATAAAAACCAGCAAGATGAACAAAATAGCAACGACCAATAAAAATATCACAGCTTTATTAATAGATTCAGTACTATAGTGCATCACACAAAATAACACAAGAGCAAATCAAACACAAACAGGCAAATCATCAAACAAAATCAAACATTATACGAACAAATCGAAAGCGCAGCAATAAACAAATAGCAATATACAAACCAGTACATCAACAATAAACACGTCAAAATCGGCAAAGGCACTGCATCACTACATTTCATATAAATCAATCAAAGGCTAAAAGTAGGACATCCTGGGCTATAATCTATCACGAATAAAGAAAATAAGTTGCTACCCAATTGGCAACACGAATACAATGATTCGCACGCATACTGTGAAGCAGAGTGCTGCGAAAACTAGAGCTATGCAAGCAAAAATGCTAACTACAACCCCAAATGTTAGCTTACAATTTAAATGTGACATCAAGATTTCAAAGGCTCGAATCCCGCTGTTACGGTTGTATGATCATACAGGGCGTGGCGGTTTCTGTTTTAAACTCAAGTTCTTATATATGACTAATAAAAGCAACGGCTTGAATTATGCTCCTAACAAAAGCTAATATAACAAATTACCAAAATTGATTTTACGAATATCCCAAAGTTTGAGCATTAAACTACCGTGAGCGGTTCGCTAGTTACAACCTTACACCCTAATGACATTTGACGTTTGCAAGGCTAACCTCTGCAACTAAGTTAGGCGAAATGCAGTGGCCAAAGTTGTGTAAAAATACGGCTAGCCTGTAATCTAGGTAAGCTAAACTGTCTTAAAATAGTTCAACAGCATATCTGAATGTTTTGTTATGTTACAGGGCCCAGTTCAAAACGGGCTTCATCACATTTACTGCAATCCAACGGTAAGCAAAATATGCCCTAATGCAAGTTACACACAAATAATCCTACAATGCAAGTACTACTATATGAAATGCCTACAATTAGCTAAGCGGTTGTTACGCTAGTACACATATACACACCTTGTCATGTTACAAACGATTCACACATGCTGCTTTCCAGGGCCGAACACAGGCCAACAGCTTCTCCGAAGCACCTGGTGCGCCAAGGTCATACGGAGCAGGGGCCGACTTCCGACAGCATAGTGAGCGTCGCAGGGAGGGTGGCGAGTAGGCGATGCCAGTACCAAATGCCTCAATACACATAGTACCCAAACGAGGTAAGCGAACCAATTCCAATTAATAAAGCATTTTCCTGGGTGGATCCAGAAATCAATGGCAAATACGATCCATTTCCAGATTTTTAAAGCAGATTTCTAAACCAGATTTTTAAACCAGATTTTTGAACCAGATTTTTAAACCAGATTTTTAAACCAGATTTTTAAACCAGATTTCTAAAGGCTAAAAATACAAATTTTCCCAAATAGATTACGGCATTCAAAAGAAGGAAACGTAGGCAAACACCATGTACGAACCTTAAGATGTTGTGCAGCCAACTCGTTAAGCCAAGCGTGCGAAGTGTGAACGTCCCAAGAAATCCGTCTGTGACGAAACGAATGCCGGAGACACCAATACCAATCTCCGGAACATTCCAGCAGGGGATGCGGAGCCTCTAAATCCTTCCAACTATGAAGATGGCTTCCAAAAGCCGCGAGACTAGCCCCCCATAGGAAGCAATTCCAACTTTCACAACGCAAGACTTGCCAGGAAATGACCGAAAAATGCTCCAAACCAGCCCAATTCAGCTTATCAAAGTTCACAAAAATTGGAAAGTTGGCCAACGTAAAAACTAAAGAATGCAGAGTGCTCTGAACTGATAACAGCAGTGTAGCATTAAGTTTGAAATTAAAGGTAGATGTTAACAAAGTTGCCTATCCCAAGTAAAGTATTGTATTTTTAGGAAAATAAAGCAAATAACCAAATCTGACTAATTATTTCAATTAATAAGTAGGAAAATGTCAAAATGAGCGTAACACAGTGCATCACAGCAGGGTAAACTGGGGATCCGGGATGTGGATATCAGGAGGAGTACTGTCTTGGAGGTGACATTGAAGAAGGGAGAGTAAGATCAGTTAAAGGTGGGTTTTTAGTTTGTTCTATTGAAGCTATAATAAATAAAAGACAATTAAAAAAAGTGCAATAAACTATAATCAAATACTTACCGTATAATATTGAGTCAATAAGAGGCGAATAGAAGTTATATTTGTCATATTTGATTGAAAATATTAGTAGAGCACTGTTTGACGTACAAGGTGACAGTTCACGTCATTAAACAATATAAAGTCATTATTAGAATAAAATTTCAATTAATAAGCAACTAGATAATCGAACCAACCCTGAAAAGAGTCTCAAGGCGCTATCGATTTTAATAAGAAAATAATATTGAATTTCAAACTATATAATTTAAGTTAAAAAAAAATTGTAAGAGGAGTCACTATAATATATAATCAATTCCCTTTATACCCTTCGGGTATGATTACATGCTGGCATAAAAACGACACTCTTATGTTAACCATTAAAATTAATTCTCGTATGTATAATTTTGGTCACATCGGTATTTACCCGAAACATGGGTTTTTAGTAAAGCTGCAGCAAAGCGTACTTGGCAGGTTTCCACGGCAAAACACTTTAATGTATCATTTGAAAAATAGGTTGAGAAAAACGTATTACAAAAGTTACATGAAGCTTTAATAATTATTGTTTTGTACAATAAGTCTGATCAAGTCCTACGTCTGTTCAAGTCATCATATAAAAAAAAAATGTAAAAAACTTACAACCGATTGGCGTCAAAATGGTATCATAACTCTGCTATAAGAAACAAACATACTATTTGCGAAGGGATGGCTATGGTTGAACTCCTGGATGTAGTGAATTAGTACGGTAATTGTCACCAAATACAGTATGTAATTGACAGTCGTGCTCAGTCATATGTTAATCAAGTGCATTACGTCTGCCGCTGTATCACTACCAATACAACCCAACTGAATTAGTATGAATAATAGCGAAAAACCACTACGATGAAGTGAAACTAGTATGGAAAGAAAAGCACACCAAAGTGGAAGGATTGTATTTACCATACCGAAAATATTATATAAGAAAATTACAAGCACGAGAAATTAATACACGATTCGAGGCTCTTTACTTTTTACTGTGAAGATCGAAAGTGCTACCTAGTGATAGCGATTTATAAATTTGACTTAGTTGTCTATTTAAAATATTAATGTTTGCCTTAACGTTTTTTCAACGCTTTCAAATGTGAGGAAATCTCGATGATTATGCCATCAGCTAGTCCCACCAAATTTTCTCTTATACATGTTTCAGCGTGCTTCTACTGAAATTTTTTAAACGAAACTGATTTTTGAGTTTTTATCACAGAAGAATTTCTGAACTTCTGATTAGTAGCAACTTCGCTTTTAAATGTTGACCCTCGAAGATCTTTTTTAGCTTTGGAAATAAATCTCTAGGAATTAGGTTAGGTGGATGCTCCAACTATCGTGATGAAGGGAATTCCTTATGACTTTTCTCTTCTTTTTCTTTAATACAATAACCAGTATTGTCAACCTACAATCTTCTCTGATTATGCCATTCAGACAATCAATGTTTTCTTAAGTACTAGCAGAATGCACCTTTTGCACCTTCACAGCTTCTTCTGTTACATTTGAACCCCCGAGGTAAATTTGTTACTTTGTTAAGTAATGGGAAGAAGCTGTTACGGTATAAAACTGTTGTTACGACACCTCGGGGTACGATAGTGCCACCAAACTTATTACGTCCGGGAAACGTCACCGCTTGCCCTAGAATTCTCGAGAACAGGCTAATAGCGACGGCTGAATACGCTCAGAAAGATGGGCGTGGTCCTACCAACGGGACATCGTAGGTACAAGCGTGATGACATATACAGGGTGTTACAAAATAATTAGGCGGCATGGGATTCGAGATTTGGGCCCACGTCTGACAGAAACCCGAAAGCCAAACGAGGTAGAGTATGGGTGCAGCCTTGGGACTCTTTGGAACTGGCAGCTGGAGCGCTCGAACCTACCTTGACACTCACAAAATCGTCCAGGATCCGCTTTACACCAATCTTACACCAGCCGCCAATCGGACGACGACACTACAGATTGCCTACACTGAAACTCAACATGCAACACAAAGATAATACAGCGGAAGCGTTTGACAAATAGGTCTATTGTTCTTCAGGCACATACGGTACACAAATAAGGTACACAAACATTAGTTATTACGCAAAGCGTAACGAAAAAAGGGGGGTGTTAAAAACAATCTTTAGCTAGTACACAAATACAGACATACAGTAATTAATACGTAAAGGTGGTGCGCTTGTATATGGCACTGTATATTGAGAATCTATTCGTACTGCATAATGAAAAAGAGGTGATATAAAAACGTTAGTTAGTGCATACTTATGATGAGCGCTGAAAGCTTACGACTAGTACAATACCTTCACACAACTTCACCTGTGGCGGTCGAACGGAGTCCAACTTGCGGTTCGGCGGATGTCCCAAAGACTGCGAAACGGGGCGAGGGGCCCCAAGAGCTCGAAGCGTAGGCATAGATAATGCAGTCCCACAGATTTCTCACCAGAAGACAACGATGCGATCAGAATAATCGACAAGGCTCGCACGTAAAATTTGACCAGGGGTAAACGCTCTCAATTTGATCCCACATACACATAAGTGGTTACTGGCACGACGGCCCATTCGACGGAACAGGAAAGCGCCTGGCAAGTCGACGGGCAACCAACACTGCTGCGACCGACTATCTCCCTTCAAGTCTGGGAACACACACAAAACAACAGAAAAAACAATCTCGTAAGCGCCAAGCGAACGTCAACCCCGAAGAGAAAGACGCCGCCGGGCGCGCATCTCAAAGACTTGACTCACTCCTTCTCGTGCCTGATGCCAACTAACTGGCAAAAAGCTGCGCCAGACCGGCGCGCGATCGATAAAGACCTCTCGGGGCTGCCTGCTGTGGCAGGCCTTCTCTCTCTTTCGCACTCGTGGCCTTGCGTTTTAAATTTATGCCAGAAAACACGCCTGACAACAAGTTCACGATAGCCGCGAGGCAATAAATGCACACGTGTGCGACGAGATAGACCGAAGCAATAACACAGCTGCGTAACGCTATAATGCCAAGGCCTGCATAAACTTCGATAAGCTTAACTTAACTAGCGAAATAATATGAAAAACCCGTATACACGCGGGGTCGTAATTCAGAAAATAGACTAATAGCTGCACATTCGTACACTTTAAAAATGTCCTGACAAAGCAGAATCCCCAAGCACGTCAACCATATTTGCGTTAAATGCTTTTTGGCGTTAATTTTTTTTTTAGGTATCTAGTGAGGGATTAAAACTCATTTTTTTCCATTTCGCAAAATCATTGTGCAGCCATTACTTCCAAATTGTACAACTTCTAAACTCTTAAAGCTTAATTAATCAAATTTGGTATTTTACTTGTCAATAGAATATCCAAACAATAGCAGTTGCTAGGGCAACATATTCCAAAACCATATGTGCTAAGGATAATAAATACTCCAGAACCCTCGTATTTATATCGGCTTCTTCCATTCCGTGTGTAAATCAAGTTCGTTAAGTTTTGATAATATGTATTCCATATACGTCAGCTTTGGAATCAATTTCTCGTAGGGCAAATATTTCGCTAAATCACTTTTCTTGTCAAAAACATTGCGAAGTCTTGCTAGAGTTTCACAAGTCTTATTACTACTACCCAGACCTTTCGTTTTACATAAGCGTAAACGGTCTTTAATATTTCCTGGCTAGTACTTACCTTGCTAATAGTTGGTTTACGAAATAACATATCTCGATTCGGTTCATTGTTAAATATGTAACGTACAAAAACAAGCATCATGAACAAACTTTGTACATCAGTAAATTATCAGTTTGTCTCGGCAACTATTTGGATTAGCTGATTACCTATCCACTGGAGTATTCCATATGTCCTCCATGTGATCATGTTATTTGGAAGAGAATTTGTTTCAACTTTCTTTTGAGCTCTTAGCACAAAACATAACTTTACCTTATTTTGATCGCTTAAAGCACTAAAGACTTGCGAACTAATCAAGTATGAGCTGTTTCATTTTTCTTGGTGGAATGCAAGTTTTACATTTTTAACCCTTTGAGCTTTGTTTCGAAACATTGGCGTGGCCGGTTTTTCAAACAGAATTGTTATTACGGCAACGATTGCTAAAAATAATGTTCAACGTTTTTAAGTGGATCCGCATTTTGTAACGGTAGTAATAAATGTGCCAAACTAGCTCTCGCGTAGTTGTGGGTCAAATATCGGATGTACTTACTTAGGGCGCCAGACCTAGTGGTAGATGAACTACGAAACAAACCCAAGAAAACAACAAATAAGTAGAACCAAGTTTACTAACCTCGTTGATCAAAATACAGTAGCGAAATTAAGATAATAAACTTTTAAAGTAAATGTCTAATTCAACTACATAGTAATATCGATTGTAAAATCGATTTCTAACCTCCAAAAATATAACGAGCAACTTCTGCTTATGACAATATTTAAATTGGAACACACATGTAGTTAAAAAATAGATAAAACAATCCACAGAATACCAAAAGATCAGCAAAGCCACCAGTAGCGGCAGGCAGTAAAATGTTTATTATTGGCAGCCAACGCAGAAAGCAGCTTACACACCAGCTCCAGACACAATATAGTTCCACGGACAGCTTTAACAAACCCACCTTGATGCTCCTGGCAAAGGATAGAAGCCAAGACGAAAGCTGCTGGAACGTAGATGACCCTAATCTTGGATGTCACAAAAACGGGAGTATCACTTGCAGTGTCCTGCCGATAATAACAGCTTGCTGAATGCACGATTGACTGCACGTTACTAGGTTGTTTGACCGAGCTCTGTAGGGTAGTGGTTATCACATCTGATTAGCATTCGGGAGGTCGCGGGTTCGATTCCCCTGGCTGTCTACTCTGATTCAGGTTTTTAGGTGATTTTTCTGGGTCAACAGAGTACCTTCTCTGCGGCGAATGCCGGGGTAGTACTTTTCCACCTTTCCTAGCCTTTATTCCATTCTCCACCCCTCCTTTCTCTCACCCAGCCTATAATTGACGTTCTTGACTGAAGACTATAGCAGCCCGCCCCCAGTAGAGGCAATTGAAATAACCCTGAACCTTTTACCTTACTAGGGTACAGTTAGGTATGCCTCCCAATGTTAAAAATGTTAGTTTAAACCCCTGCAATATGTTCACTATATTTTTGAATAAATCTCATCGAGAGCCTTAAAACTACATCACGTACAGTCGTTTTGCACTCACGGTTGTCCAGATAAACCGCTGTACTTGTCGAAATTGGCTGATTCAGAATTAGCCTTTGAACTATGGCCAATTGCTTATCAAAGTTCCATATAATTTTTGATTTTTACATAATTAAGAAAATCAACGAAAAACATTCCAAAAATTTTCTTGCGACCTACCTAAAATGGGAAATGGGCAAATGACAGAACGAGATTGGATATCGACATAGGAGAACGTAGAACAGCAGAAACAATGATACCGGCCATATTGAAAGAGAAAGAAAAGTGGAATGTCATTGGATATTATATTACGACAATCTTTAAAACTAAGGAAGAATAGGAAAGACCACCAAGGTCGTTAAAAGAGAGACAAATCGCACATTAAAGAAATGCAAAAGTGGTACCGAGGTGTCGGTGAATAGGCGGGGGGGTTGTTAGCGAGGTAAAAATCCCATAATCTCCCGTGGAATGTATATTCGAACGAGGACTTTTGAAGGTCTCCCTAAAAAAAGCCCTCATCCCCAGTGATCACAAGCGAAAAGAAGTCCTTACTTTGCATCGTGAGCAAAAGATCTAATTCACAACACGCAGAACGATATTTTTATGCTGTGTAAGCATTCGTGGGACCCAACGCGCGGAGACGTTTGACATACTCAAGTGTTGATGGAGGATGACTACTTCACTTTCATATGAAATTCCTTTTTCAACCCGATCAAATATCACAGAAAATGTTACAATAGTGAAAGAGCTGCTTTAAAAATCATAAAAGTATATAATCAAAAGTTATGAATATTTAGGATAAATATGTAATACAAAAAATAATTTGACTGTAGAATTAGCAATTTGCATTATCAACAGGTTACACGGTCAAAGTGCATAACGGCGATAGCGTTATTAAAGGTTACCTTTTGGGATTTCGATTAAATTTGACTCAAAGCCCACAAATGCAAAAACATTCTTAGGTTATTATTAATCAACAAATAAGTCCTATAGACCTCAAGTACTTGGCTCAGAATAGGACATTATATAACCTGGAACACGCTTAGTATGTATATATATGTATTATCTGTAACCTCAATTACCTTGCGGTGTCGAGGCTGGTGCTTTATGGGCTGGCATCTGGCGGTACATAGTAATTAATTAAAATCTTAATCAGTTTTAATTTGTCGGGTAAAGGGAATTATTAACGAAAAATCTTGTAAATAAGGGAATAATCAAGCTTAATTCAACCCAACTGTTCGGTTACTATTAATATGAAGTAAAAACCCAAACTTTAAATTTCGAAGTACGTGCAGAATTGTTTCACAAGATCTATAAAGTAAACAGTGACTCGAATAATTTGGAATATTTTCCCTCAATAGGTAAGCTCTAAGAAATTATATCTTTATCTAAATATGAAGGAAAGCTGGTATTAGGCGAATTCATTAAAATTAACGCGAAACACTAGCATTCCATGTTGCAGGTTATGTCGAAGTCCAATATTTTTCGACTCATGCAGGGGACTAGATTAAATTAAGACCGACTTTCTGTTGCTGGCCATTAAGTAGCAAGCAGGCGTATCAGAAGTTAGCCAAACCATGTCGATAAGCCTCAAGAAAATCCAGATGTTAGTGCAAAATTTTAACCGCTTCAACCTTCGGCTACAGGTAATGAATAGCTCGCCGATGAAGCCTCAAGAGCGAACTAGCATCAAACTTCTTGCAGAAATGAATCCTCAACACACAATAGTCAAGCGAAAAGGGGGTTTTGGCTCACACGACAAAATGTTTTCCCTCGTAACTAAAAGGAGCTGAAAAAATAGAACGCATTGAATCAAAACAAATAATACAAAAGAAAACCTGCCGTTGAGGTGTTCTGCTCCGTTTGCCAAAATCGTAACATGCTGCTCCCAGGTACAATTCCAGAATATGTTTGATTTTGAGAAAATCACGAAAATATTTCTTCCAGAAACTTCATCAAATTTCCATAAAAAACATCGCAACACGATATTAACTTTCAAACAAAGATGCAAGTGAAATCCTAAATAAGTATGGAGCATTTGACTTCAGACATTTAATTCATTTTGCCATCCTTCTTGACTCGCTTAAATTGGCAAATGGCAGAGAAGATAAGCAGCTTACCAAAAATTTTGAGAAAAACTTGAGAATTCAGCATAGGCAACCAAAATACCTAGGAGGAAATAGCTTTAAAACTATTCAGGAATAATTAGTTCTACATAGAAATATGAAACTTGACTTATAGTTTAAATTATATTCTAGGTAATATCTTGATTTATCAATGATGAATTAAATACGTAGATACTTATAAATGACTTTTAACCCGCAACAGTGTACTTAAGTTTCACAGGGCGCGAAAGAGATAAAAAAATGTTTTTAGAAATGTATCTATTCCTATTGACTATGCCAGAAATACCTCCTTAATAATTTAAACTATGGGAAATTCTTTACAAGGAAGATATCTCCAAGAAAGGTAGAGGATTTTGTGTACGTGTTTTAAACTATAGTAACTACCCTGAGATCCTTGTTCAGAAGATTTTCAATACACGAAAAATAACATATGACTCTGAAAAATATAGCACTTTAATTATACTTCATATTCCCAGCATGACTGACAAACTTGGACAAATTGGAAGCGGGTTTAATGTTAGGACGATATTCAAGGCGATGAATAACTACTTTGCATTCGATTCTTTCAAAAACTAAATAGTTTAATAAAGAAAAATATTCGAAGAGTTGTATATGCAGGGTGTTTCAAAAACATGGTGCCAAACTTAAAGAGGTTATAGAGGGCGTTGAAGCAAAACATTGGAATATAAACCTGTTCTTTTATTTTTTTCCCCACTGAATTACACCCTTCTAAAGAGGATGATTATATTAGAACCTTTTAAAGGACATGCATTCCATTATGTATAAACATTACTAGAAAGCCTACATTATTTAGAAGATGTTTAGTTTTTTAACATTTCGAAATCTGATTGCTTGAAATCTGTATTGGTCTTACAGCACTTTCATTTTTACTTTCTAGATTAACTTAAATAAATTAGTGTCCTTTAAAAACTTAATAATGTTTTGAAGTAAATTAAACTCTGTGTTCAAATCACCACTAAGGTCACAGTTAAATCTACACTGCTAGTATTCAGAACAGTTGCACAATATATGGCGAACAGTTAAAGGAACATTGCACTCATCACGCACAGGTTGATTTGTTTTACGGAGTAATCATGTGTCAGTCTAGTGTGTTCCATTTTTAATATCGATAAGACGATTTCGTCTCTTCTGGTTATATTGTTGTTGTTTTTCGAATTGAGGGAGGGAGCAGTTTTAAAATAATTTTTCCTCTCAGTTTCACTATTCCAGCTATTAATCCATTTCAACTTTATTGGTCACTTTGATGGTGATTTTAAATCATTCCTTGTAATGCAGTTTTCATCCTATTCGGTTTTCAGAAGAGCTTCCCTTGCTAACTTATCGGCTGTTTCATTCTTTGTGCTGCTTACATGGGAAGGTATCCAATGAAATTATATGTGTTTGTTATTATTCAGTTTATGTAGCAATTCGTAATTTGTTTGAACATATTCATTATTTGAGAAGATATTACCTAGGCTAATTAACGCACTCATGGAATCTGTGAGTATATAGTAGCTTTCTTTCTCGCAGTTAAGGATATACTATCAATCTTGGGAGATGGCATGCAATTCAGCACTGAATACAGTCGATTCTCTTGGTAGCTTGAAACTATTTTTTATATTTTCCGTATAGAAAGCAGCTTCAGTATCATCATCACTTTTTGAACCATCAGCAAAAATAAGTTATTCGTCAAAAGGTTGTGATATATAGCTGGGTGCAATTGAGATTTAGGGTATTGGACAAACCGGAAATTTACGTTAGGTGGACGAATATTCCAAGTATTATCGATGTTAATCTTAGGATTTAGATTTTGGTTGAAAATGATCTCGTGTAAAATAAGTTTTGATTTAATATTCTCTTCTCAAATCCAACGTCTTGTCAGACGTGTGGTGACATGAATAATGTCGTATATAGGTTTTCATTGTTTTGTAACGTTTCGCTCAGCACGAACCCGATTTAAGAATTATAAATTAATTCGCGCTTTCCCTCATGGCGTATTTCAAGTTAGGTAGTGGAGCGTTGCATCTTGAGTCCGCTCGGGCGGCGATAAACGAAGTCATAACCTCCGCGCGTCGAAGCAAGAATCCCCTACTCTCACGAACCGGCCTGAACCGCCGATTACGCCAGCTCAGGGCTATATAAAGAGAAACTGAAGACATTACAGGGAGAATTTTTCCCGAACCTCTTCCAGACCTGATTCCGCTCAGGGGAGCCTCCGAGCTCTTCGAGAATTTCCCTAAAATATTCCTAATCCTCTCTCCTAGAATAGTCTCTCTCAGGAGGGTCTCCGGACTTTTCGAGGGAACTCCTACCAGTTATCCCAGCACCTGGTTACCAGAAGAGTCACGTCAGACTCTTCGGTGACGTTTCCCAGCACGTAGTTACTAGGGGGGTCACTCCAGACTCATCGGTGGCGTTTCCCAGCACCTGGTTACCAGGAGGATCACGTCAGACTCTTCGGTAACGTTTCCCAGCACCTAGTTACTTAGAAGGTTCACCTAGGCCCGACGACGATGGTGCCCAACACCCAGTTAATTGGAGAGCTAAACCGATTTCGCCGATGACGATTTCCAGTACCTGGTTACCAGGGGGATTAAACCGAGCTCGCCGGCGACGGTCCCGTCAATGAGCTAATTTCCCAGCACTCGGAAAACGAAGCTGACGTAAATAAGCCCATTAATTGCGTCCAGAGCGGCTCATCACCATCAACGCTGAAAACGCACACTAGGAGGCCTAGCCTATTGAGCCAGAGACCGACTTCCATAATTACGCACGTTTGAATTTAAAGCAATTCGACGGTAATCATCGCCAACAAGAAACAACGGTTATTTGATCGAAATTCACTTACCTGGATTCGCAAAGCAGCTTTCACAGGTAAAACCAGCTAAACTCGCCGCCCGCCAACAATACACCTGCAGGCCGCGATAAACAACAGTTGCACCAGGTATGCATGTAATTTAATTTAATATTACCCGCACTTTCAACAATTTAAAGACAGAATTCAATGTTTACGTGCAGCCATTAAGCGGTTTTCGCTCACTGACATTTTCTGTACACACTCCATGTATAGACCGCTCCGAAAATGACTGCCAGGCCCTAAATTTAAACAAACGAAACCCACCGGTAGAAGAAACTGAATTTATTTACAAACATTGTTACATTTTTATTTCCTGTCTTGAATACAATTGAATTTGGAATGTATTTAGCTAAAAAATAAGACGATGATAAAGCGTATTCTGTGTTTCTTTCTTGAGTTACTAGTTGAGTTTATTATTGGTACCTTGGCATTCTGAGCTACCTGGGAAGCCAGTACCAGTCTGGTAATTGTAGCAAAACAGATTAAACAATTAAATTAAATTAAATGAAACTAGCCCGTCTGGCTACAGTTTGATATTACTTGTTTGACTGTATCCCGTCACTTAATTCTGTTTTCTGTTCGTTTGATGACAGTTTTGATGTCGGAATAGAGGAGCTTCTTTACCGTATTAACCCAGCGAGTCGGAGACTTTCCACTTCTCCGCTTAACGTCTGCTTTGCCCTTGCTAATAATTTGCCTATGCTATTACTCCTGGTTATGTGTCCAAAAATTTTAATATGCATCCATAGACTACGCTCGTAAGCCGTTGTCTAGGTTTTATTTCTTTAAGAATCGAAGCATCCGTTCGGTGGGCGGTTCAGGGCACTCTAAGCATTCTCATCAAACATTACCTTTGGAAAGCCGCTACTCTACGTCGGTGAGCTATACGCATAGTTCAAGTCTCAGCCTCATACCCGAACACGAAAAATACAAGTGTCTGAACTAAGTTGATTTTAGTGTTGCCCGTAATGTTTTTTTATCCTTCCATACAGGTGTGAGCTGGAACATAGCGGATTTATCCAGGTGTATGCGTCTGCGTTTTTCGGCTTCGCAGTACTCCGTGTTGTTGATTGGAGGGCCTAAATATAAAAAGTGGCCATTTACTTCGTATTTGCAGAATGAATATTTGTTGGGACGATTGTCATTTTGCTGGTAAACTATCATGGTCTTGACCTTCTGGATGTGAATTTATAAACCGTACTCTAAGCTAATTTGTTCGTCTATCCATTAGCTGTATTAACTAATCTTCACTGCATGTGGGCATCGTCCGCGAATCTAAGGTTGGAAATTTTCGACTCGTCTACCGTAATGCCTCCTCTCTAGTCATCTAACACAGTCCGCATTCGGAATTTGAAATGGCGCTTAAGCGAATTGGTGCGTTAGCGGTGAGCCAAGGTGTATGTATCTAAACATAGAACGAGAGGGCACGGTGTCGCAGTGTTTGTGCGGGAACGGACACTTGTAGCGCAATTGTACAATCAGGTGTGTGACTTTTTTCGCAAACTTTCATGTTAACGTTAATGTTTGCCATTTTATTACTTGTATTTTATGCATGTTGTAAATGCGCGTAGAAATTAGCTTTTAGCCTGTAGCTATTTAACTACACCTTAAGCTTGTGTTTAGTCATGGCATATGTTAATGTCAAATTGTCAAAGCGAGTAGAAGTTAGCCTTTAGCTCGTAGTCATTGAACTAAGCTGTAATTTTTATTATTGACAGCGTATAGTATTTGTGTATTGTCGTTTTGTATTTCTTTTATTTGTATGTATATATACCATCATCTATATTACGTTCGTGTAAGCAGCCTTGGCTCTTCTAATGTTACTAGATCTTCAACAAGAGTATTGTTTGTAAGATCGGTGAGCGTAGAAAACAATTTAGTGTCATCGGCGAAAAAGCTTACAGATAATTTCATGTCGCTGGATAAGCCACTGATTAATGTTAAAAACAGTATCGGACCAAGGATAGACCCTGTGAAACTCCGTTGTGCACTGAAAGGGGCTTTGAGGTAATTTGCTGTATACGCACTGAAAACGTCGAGTTTTCCAATAGAGGAAGCAAAGATCCGCGTATCCCAAAATATTCTAATTTTAGTATTAGTTTTCGAACCGGAAATGATTCTTATCTAATTATATGAACAACTTTGAGATACTTTTAGTTTGTACAAAATGTTGAAACGTTGCCAATATTGAATTTTTACGGTATTACGAAAATGGGTTGAGGTGCACCTACAAATCTTGTTACATTTGAATGCATTCATTACATTTCATTATAAATTACTTTTTCTACCACTGCTCTGAAAATAGCCAAAAAACACTCTCAACTAACTCTGAAAATTTTATATTGCACACAGCGTGCGACAACGTTGTCACTCGCTCAAAAACAGCGTGCGACATCGATGTCGCACGCTGTTTTTAAGCTCGTATATTTGAAATCTAGGCGGTGGCTTGCAGTCGTAGAAAATAGTATATGATTACCTATACAAGTTTCATAAGAGGGCCCATTGTAGCACGCGTGGGATTGGGGCACGACGAGTGCACCGAGGAGTGCTCCAATGGAACGAGTGCTACAATGCGTCTTATTAAACAAGTATAATATACTTTTTTATCTACTTTGGGTTGCTGATTTTATAGTAATTCTAAATTTCGGATACTAAAAATATTGCATTGCAATCTAGGGCTTTTTGAACTATTGAGTGAATGATGGCGACATTGTCAAGTGACATTTGTCAGTCGCCATCTATTTGACAAGGTATCAATTTCGCTGTTCTGACATTTGAATTAGTTTAAATTTGGTGCAAGCTTTTTGGTTTGTGTGCTGTTCAAATAGTGCCTTACCTAGACAATAATTGTGTTTAATAAATGCTTTAAAAGGTTCTTTCAGTTTAAGTTATATTTGATTAGTATAAATTTAATAAATACAGATCAGAAATTGTGGTTATGTATTCGACATCTGACGTTTGAGCATGCGAAAGTAAATGTCACCAATCTTAGAAAACAAATAGTTACCAAAAACAGTGTTATAATGGACTCCATTGTAGCACTGTTTTCGGTATTATAATAACTATATTGTGACATCAAAGTAGATAGAGTATAGTGTACAACACGTGTGAAAAACACTTTTCACAATTTTGGGGCGTGGTCACCAAACTCCCCTACTCGTGTGAAAATTGCTATTTTCAACACTTGTACCGGGTGGCCATAAATATCTGAGATCCCGGTAGCCATGGAATTAGCTACTTATAAATGTTGGTTAGCATTATATTTCAATTAAAATAAGTATTGATATCTATGCAATGTAATAAAATGCAATAAGAGGAGGGGAATGTGCTCCGGATTCTGCAGTTTAGCACACGACTCAATTATCAAAAGCTCCTGTTCTAACTCCATTACTTATTACAATCTGTAATAATTTTTGACAGATAGGAATTTTAGTTGTGATGACATTAATGACATTTAGTTTAGTTGGATTCATCACTTTAATAAAGCGGTGCTGATTCCAAAGGTAATGTGATATCAGATATTTATGGCCACCCAGTACAATATACTATTAAACTAACTGTATTCATTAAAGCGACTTGGTTAGAGGCAACGCCGCAATATTAAATGCCCACTTTCCATTACGTAGTAGTGATTCTAGTTTGTTCAAAAGTGTTGACATCAAAAGTTACCCACAGTCGCGTTAATCATTTGTAAACTTTAGATAAAAAGTATAAAAGACAGGGTTACAGAACCTAACGGAACAGGAATAAACATGCTGCTTATTGTTAAGAATAAAACAAAGTGTAGAATCTTGAAATATTTACTTAAATATTTCATAGTGTGCTGTCTGTAACTTGTAATTTATAAAGTGATTATAATAGTAACATTTTTATTTCGAAAATAAACAATGATGATGTAGCAGTAAGCAACAGTACTCGAAACTTCACGAGTGGGTGCTTATGTGAATGAATTATACAATGACTGGCGGAATTGTTCTGACCTTCTAAATTATCTTGTTTGGGTTTCAGTTAAGTTCGCGATTACAACGTGTGAATGTCTAGTTTTATAGAAGAACCGATTTGAAAAAATAATGCTTTTTGGAGAAGTTATATTGTTTACAGTTTTAATTGCAAATGCGCTAGGAGCTAACATTTTATATGTCTCACCTGTGGCATCTCCCAGCCATCACATATGGAATAAAGCGTTGGCGTTCGGTTTAGTGAAAAATGGTCACAATGTAACCATGCTCGGCCATGACTCGGAAAAAGAACCAGTTCCCAATAACTTTACACTGATAGTAATGGAAGGTTAGTATATACAGCGCCTTTAACGAAAGAGGGGGGATTAACTAACTTTTATATTAGAAACTTACAAAAGAATTTAACAATTGGTTAGCTGTGGTCATGTTTACTATCTGATAGGACATTAAAATATATTTTGTCTTTCAAATGGCAGTACACATTTTTATTATTTTCTCTTAACGTGTGTATAAAATTCTAATGGAGTATATAAAAATGTTTCGTTGAAAATCGCGTCTAAATATTAGTAACTGGTCAGGATATCACACCGTGATTGCCATCGAAAGCAAAGTATTAATTAGTACATTTGTTTCCATTCGTCAAAATTGTAATCTGCATAACTATTAAATATATGGAACAATGAACACTCCATCCTGGATATCTTTTTTCGAGAAAGGCTTAATGGTTCAAACCAGAATTGGCTATCGTTTTTTGTTTTCGAGTTATAAATGAAAGTTTCAAGCTTTCGTTTTGTGGCTATATCTCGCTTATTTATGAAAATAGAGAAAACTAATTTCTACGTTCTTCAAGCATTTTTTTAATGAGAATGTAGTGGCGTAGTCAGTTTTTCAAAAACGGTTTCGAATTTCGAGTTATGTCATAAAGATGTATTTTATATATGGAAATCATAGTTGGCTCTGCCATCATGAGAAAGGATTTTTTCCTATCATATAAAAACTAGTTTTTAATGTTTCTTTGTTTTCTAGCTGAAGGCGTGTGTCATTTAGAATATATCTGATTAAACAATGTATTTGTCATTGAGTTGTTACAATACCAACTGTCTGATTGACGGAATTAATCACGTTTGACTGTTGTTTATAATGTTGTGTCTGGCATAGATTTGAACACAATGGAAAATTATCTTATCCAAATATAAAAAAAAATTCTTGATAAGAGTTCCATCTTCTAAAACAAAATATGCACGAGCCAACATTTAAATATCTCTTTCAGTATACGGGGGAGGTTCGTAATTATGAAAACGGCTCAAGAATAAAGTACCTTTATTTTTAAAAATACGCAAAAATGTTATTTGTAAATATTTGTTATAACATTTCAAATAAAAATTATAATTGTTTTGCATTTGTTTTAATGTTCGAATCGTTTGTTATAATTTTTTTAATATACCCGTTTTTTACTTTGGAGCAAAAAATGCATTTTTTACTACTAATTTTGATCAACGTAATTTTCTGGTTGCTAAGTGAGCGAAACTTAAGTTCGACAATACGCAGTTATCGTATTTGATAATATTGAAGTATCCTATTTTTCGCAATACAGAGGGTGGTAAGCAAAAATAAGAAAAACCAGCAAAAATTGTTTTCGGAATAGGTAGCTGTGACTTCATATTAGACATATTCTTTTAATTATAAACAACTTTTAGAAATATTATTTTTGAGTATTTTGAGAACTAAGGGTACTTGATTCTTTAGCCATTTTCATATTTTCGAACCTCCTCCGTATATAAAAGGAAATACCTAAATTTTTGCAAGTGCATTTTTAATTTAAGAAGCTGCAGGAATTTTTGTTTCGAATAAAATTTTCTGATAAATAGATAATAAAAAAATTCCATATGCCCAAATTTATGACGGGCAGTGTGTATTATGTGATTTATTAAGATATATGTACAGTGCATTAGTAAAGTAGTAGATAATTAGTTAGAAATCTAAGAAATAACTTTTGGAAAAAACGCTGAGACCCTTCGATTTTTATTTTTATTTGAGCATTATTTCTTGCAGGCCAAGCTCCTTCATGGGGTGCCTCACCATTATTTTATTATATTATTTCAAATAAAATGCATAAATACAAACTGACCCGCGTAGGAGGTATGATGTCATTAATGTTTTTTAAAATGACGGCCCCCTCTTTTATTACGAAATTTAAAAGAACATGATTTTTAACTTACGCTAAGCTGATTTTTGAGTATAGGTCACCTGACTTTTAATTTTAATTAAGAAAAACCATTTTAAAATTGCAAAATACTAAATTTAATTTTAAGAAGTATAATTTTACTTTTTTATCAATGACAGCAATCAATAAAAAACATGTCGGTCGTCTTAGCTTTGAAGTTATCATTGCAATTAAATTTAGAATTTTGCAATTTTAAAATTATTTTTCTGAATTTTCGGTCATGTGACCTATACTCAAAAATTAGCTTAGCATAAGTAAAAAATGGGGTCTTTCCAATTCCGTAATACAAAGAGGGTTGCCATTAAAACTACATCAATAACGTCATACCTCCTACACGGGTCACTCTGTATGTATAGATTTTATTTGAAAAAAATGCGCAGATAAAAATAAAAATCGACGGGACCTAGATTTTTCCAAAAGTTAGTCCTTGACTTTTCTAACAAATTTATCCACTATTTTAAGAAAGCACTGTATATCACTGTAATGAGAAAAAATCATTTTCTTTTTCACGATGGAATACTTGATTGTAAGTTCCATATAAAAAATATAACTTTATATCTCAAAATTAAAAACATTTTTTGAAAAACTGGCTACGCCACTGTATTTTTAGAAAAAAAAATGCATCAAGAACGTAGAAATTACTGTTATTTATTTTTATAAATAAGGGTGATATAACCACTAAACGAAAAGTCGAAAAATCGAACTTTTGTTTATAACTCGAAAACAAAAGACTATAGTCAATTTTGGTTTTTACCATTAAGCTTTTCTCGAAAAAAGAAAGATCTAGGATAGGGTTTCGTAATCGAAATTCCCTATGAAAACATCGAAATTTGCCCACCTTGTACGCAATGGTCTTTCATAGAGATATTGTCATAATACGTTATAAAAACAAAATTAGAAAAGTATAAAAGTAATTTTACTAGGTATTATAAATAAAAAAATACTATCTATCTAATACATCACATATTTCCATATTTTCGTGCAAACCATGCCTGTAATTTCTTTTGCAATTTTTGATTCGTTGCTCTGCTTACCTTATCAGGTAATGATTCAAGAGTGGATAGAAATAACTTTATCGTCGTGTATAATACAATATTTTTTTCTATAGCAAGAAATTTCACAATTTCAAAAGAAAATAATGACATTTCAAAATGTCAGTAGCTAGATTGGGTTGCTACGATAATACGAAGCAGTCATATTTAATTTAAACAAAAGTTAGAAAATTAAATTACTTTATCTATCCTTGATGTTAAAGTGCTACTTTATCTACCCTTGCTGTTAAAGTAAAATTTGACCTTTTGTTTTGAGTTGATAAAAGCACACTTTAAAATGTGCTATAGAAAAAGATAATATTTTATTTATTTAACTGAAGAATTAGGTGTACCCATATATGTATTATACATATATTGCTAGTAGGGCCTCGGAACGCCCGAAAACATTACGGCGCCGACATAGTCCCATTTAGAGTATAACGCGTCTCGTGCGCATGCGTGAGAATTCGAACTCCGCCCTTTAGAAGCGAATTTTAAACTTATTTGCTTTATCACCGCGCGGACGACGCCGACGCTTTTGCGCACAGCTCACCATTATACATTGAAGAGTTGGTTGTCTGTCTCACTTTCTTCGTGCTCCCCCAACTCATAGCCACTAGCAATATAGTTCTTTAAATGTATGGGTGTACCTTATTTTTACCGCTGATAAACATGGGTAATAGTGTTGATTTTTTTTATGTTCAAAAAGATAACTCGCTTCAAATAAAATTCTAAATTCTGGCAACTTCAGCTTTCTCTGATCATTTTGTACCAGTATAGCAGTTATTGAATTGTGCTCGACAAAATGCAGGAAATATGCATATAGTAGATATTTAATTTGTGGTTTTTGTGAAATTAACTGTCTCATATGTATAACCGGTTAACACCACATATAAAATAACTTTTTGATTCAAGCAATAACTTTATTTATTTTCTATTTTAGGAATATACGATTTCATGCACGAATTGTTTGATATGAACGAACTAGCAGAACAAAATGCTCTAGGCAGTGTCGTAGCAATGTACGATTATGGAGTGTTTGCTTGCCAGTTTGACTATAAGACGACTGGATTTAGGACACTCTTAAATTATCCTGAAGATTACAAATTCGATGTAATAATATTTGATGCTTCAGTAGGACGTTGTTTTTTGCCGCTTATAGAAAGGTTTCAGAATCCTCCAGCTGTTGCGGTTACGCCATTTTTACTTCCCCCAGTTCTTGCAAATGTTTTTGGCAAACATCTCTATACATCGTATACTCCATATTATTGTACCAAATACTCTAATAAAATGAATCTAAGTGAACGGCTTCTTAATTTCTTTTATACTTATGTGGAAATTTACTATAGAGATTATATATTTTTGCCAAAAGAATCTGCAATAATTCAAGAAAAGTTTCCTGGCCTCGAACACACTGTTGACCAGTTAGAGAGAAATATAAGCTTACTTCTATGTAATACGGATCCAATTATGGAGTATCCGGAAGCAATGCCTCCAAATGTTATACCTGTTGGTGGATTGCATACAAGATCTTCAAAAAATTTGCCTAAGGTAATCTAAAAAAATGGACCATCAAATATGTATAAAACGCTTTTATTTTCAAACTTCATAAAAGTGATGACTTATGTAACTTGACCGACAATGTAAATGTGTTACTTTTATGCCTATGTCTAATTTTTGAAATATATATTTATTTATATTAGTTGGCGAGTTTGAAAATAAAATAGCATAGGCTAATCGGAGTAAATGTGACTTTGTGTGCCTCTCCCGGACGCATATTTTGAAACACAGGACGCTAGGAGCATGGGACCATATGCTGCAGCCTGATTGGTGCGCTGAAACATCAGCGGGAGGTGCTACCTTGGCGCCTTTTTACGATTTGAAAATTGCGATAATTGTTGCACTCACTAAAGTTATCGAATAAGCAAAATAAAAAAATTCTGTTTAGAATTTTTGAGAGGACAAATATGCAGGTCTGGGGTATAACGTAGACGTTAGTTAGTTTGTTTGTATCAAAGCAATAAGTATACACAAAACATTATTTTGGGATTTTTACTTGGGGCACATTGGTTGTTGGAAATATTAATCAACGTACCTACAGTAATCTAAATCATATTTTTTCGGTGCTTCTCTGGGGACCTGGACACTACGCCGACTGGACACAACGTCGACCGTGGACACTACGCCGACCGTGGACACTACGCCGACCGTTGGCCGTGGACACTACGCCGACCCTGGACACTACGCCGACCGTCCTCTGTGGACACTACGTCGACCGTGGACACAACGCCGACCGTCCTCTTTGGACACTACGCCGACCGTGGACACAACGCCGACTCTTAAAATAAAAATTAATTGAAAATGCAACACTGTAGTGGACACTACGCCGACCGTTCCCTTTGGACACTACGCCGACCGTGGACACAACGCCGATCGTTCCCTTTGGACACTACGCCGACTGTGGACACAACGCCGACCGTTCCCTTTGGACACTACGCCGACCGTTGACACAACGCCGACTCATCCTCCTAGAATAATAGGTCTCAGTGTGCATATTTCTTTACGTCGGCGGCGATACAATTTTGCTTACTAGGAATACACTATTTTTTGTACTCCCGCATGTAAATATTCTATTTTCTTTACAATCCACAGAATGGATAAGTGGGCAATTGTAGTTAACTGAACGAATATGATTTCATATCCACATACGGGCGGATATGAAATACACCAATCACAAACCACGTTAGTCGTGATTACCTAGGCAACTTTCATTTATTGTTTGTTTTGTTATGGGCACGCTCTGCGGAAATGTGTGTGGCACACGTGATTTTGTTGTAAGATATCTTATTAACGTTGAATAAATTTTTCTTTAATTTTCCAGTTTGTACTTCCTTTTACAATAAAGGAAGTATTGAATTCACTCCAAAAATTCGAAATTGAGTTTTCAACAGGTCTTCACGTTTTAGAGTCCCCTGAACCCAAAAAACATATTTTTTTCATTGGTCTGTCTGTGTGTGAATCTGCGTGTCTGTCTGTCTGTGAACAGAATATCTCAAAAACGAAAAGAGGTATGGCGTTGAAACTTCATATACCGGGTGAATATTCCGAAACCGAACATAGGCAATTAACATGGGAAAAAGGTTTTTCGCAGATTGCTGCTCCCCATTTTAACTTAGAGGGTTTATAATGACACGAATCGAAAGAAGATTTTTTTCTCATCTAGTGATATGCGAATTAGTTAATTTTCAGTTGTATTTCTCATTATTTTATCAAAAATTCGCAATAAATTCAATTAGGAAAAGCATGTTGAGCCATGACTCGTAAGCCAATAAATAGATTCAAACGTCATTAAAGTGACAGATTCATTATGCCGTTGGCGACTATAATTTTAAGATTTCCAATTTTCTTTACTGAACGCAATTGGAGGGCCCCTGGAGAGAAGCGGAGCCCCGAGGGCCCCCTTGGAGAAATGCGGAGCCCTGGGGGCCCCCTTGGAGAGGAGCGGAGCCCTGAGGGCCACCTTGGAGAGGGGCGAAGCCCCGGAGGCCCCTTAGAGAGGGGTCGAGCCCCGAGGGCCCCCTTCTTTGGTCAGGTGGAAGGCAGAGGGAGGCAGGGGCGGAGTGTGTAACAGAACGGAATGGCCCAACGTAATAAGCCTAAAAATGGTGGTAAATTGAGGATAGACCGCGCAATAGCGCGCGCAGCCCCGTTTAATTTCGATAAAATAATAAAGAAATACAACTGAAAATTAACTAATTCGCAATTCATTAGATGAAAAAAAATTTCTTTCGATTGGTGTCATTATAAACTCTCTTAAGTTAAAATGGGGAGCAGCAATCTGCGAAAAACCTTTTTCCCATGTTAATTGCCTATGTTCGGTTTTGGAATATTCACCCGGTGTAAGTTTTGTGTACTATGTAGATGCGACAGCAAGCTCTTGTAATTTTTGAGTTTTTTTTCGATTTTTTAAAAACGGCTGTAACGATTTTTTTCAAACTTCACATTTTTATTGCATTTTTAATGTGTATTGATGTGAGATAGGTAATTTTTCAATTGAATACTTCTGAAATGGGATTCTTTTGTTTTTTCCCATTTTTTGTTAACTTCTATATTAAAAAGAACACCCGGTATATTATTAAATTTTGAACTCAGCTTAAAATTCTAGAGAAAATTTGTCTCTTCAACTGACGCTCTTTTTTTCGTACCGGACTAAAAACCCCCATCATAAAGAAAACACCTTCAAATCATGTGGGGTCCGTGGGAGATTATTATTTTTATTAATAATAATGAGTTATTAATTATAATTATAATTACCACTGATGCAAGAATGCAGATCAAAATGACACATGTAAAAAGTAGGGCATTTATTTAATACAAAATACATTAACAGGTAGGTATCTTTGTATTATAGCTTTTGTTATCAGTGGTAATCATAGTTGTCGAATAAGAAGGCAGGTGATTACTATTTTCTAAAAATTGCAAATGGAATGATAATTAATAATTGGAAATTGGCGATAGACTAAACTAAATTGACTTTCTCTGAAGAATAAAAGACCGACATATCAAATTTTGCAAACCCTCCTGAAACAAGTATTCCAAGAGCCAACATTATACAGGGTGTATTAGAACGTGCGGAGAATATTTACAGCACGCAATTGTTTGTCAAAAATTGAACCAAAAATTATCATTATCATTTGGTCTTGGACGAATAGTTTTTGAAATATTAGCGTTGAAAATATGTTAAATTAGGCAACGTTGTGCATTTCGACAGCAACGGATTATGCATTCGCATGGCGAACGTGATTTAGAAAACTTTTTAATTGCCGTAAATAATAACATTAGTGTTTGATTCGCAGAGATGCGTGCATCAAAACCTTTTTGCTTATAATTATTCATGTAATTCAAGTCATAACTGTTCTATCTCATTCAAAGGTCGTATTTGTTTGCCTCTGTTAATATTGGAAAGGAATTTGTAAGCTTCCCTTAATGGCTTTTAAGCGGATGGATACACTTTCTAATAGGACTTAAGCCGACTTAGCGTATTTGGGTCTCATGTGTTTATGGATTTCGTTCAATACAATGCCTCATTGAGTACAGCTATGCTTTGTGCTGGTTTGCGGTCGGTCTAGCTCCCTGGTAAAGACGTTTCCAGGTTGTTTTGTGTGACGGTTACGCGCAATTCGCTATTTTCGCGTGGCCAATCCAAGCGTGTCACAACAGTTGAAGCTATTGTAAAAAACCATCGGTCCATCAGTGACGTTTGTAATCGTTGTTAATCAATATACTCGTGTTTGTTAAGTCTTGTTTCACTCCAACAAATAACTGAACCCAAGTCAAGGGTTATTAAGTGGCAGTTCCCGGCAATCCCATTGAACCGGAATTCGTAGCGGATTAACTGGGGGCCCCATTCGTGGAAGCCTCTTTTCAAGTTAATCATACAAAAAACAATTAGGTTGTGAATTTTCTGTATGTGTATTATATTAAATAAATGTCCCACTTTACATATCTCATTTTTTATGCATTCTTGTATCAGTAATGAATGATAATTAGAATTAATAACTTATAATCAATAATAATAATAATAATCGCCCACGGACCCCACATAATGTGCGAGTGTTTTTAGTCCTGAGGTTTTTTATCCGGGGGGTTTTTAGTCCGGGGGTTTTTTATCCATGGGGTTTTTAGTCCGGACGTTTTTTGTCCGAGGGTCTTATGTCCGGGTTTTTTTGTCCAGGGGTTTTTTCCCTCTTTATTGTTATTAGTCTTCTTCTTCTTCTTTGGTCCGTTTGCTGGCGGTCCGGGCGGGTCGTCCCCGAAACGAATACGCTGCTGTCGGTGCCACTGGGTCTCACACTCCATTTACGATTCATTTCCATTCTTGACGACGTCTTGGGCATCGATAACCGATAATCGCTGATTCTTTAAGTCGCCCTCGATATTCTTTAGCCAGGTTTTCTTCGGTGTTAATCGCTGAATTCTCCAGTCTGCCGGACAGTCTTACCAAAAAAGTTTACATGGCAAACGGTTATCATCCATTCGGCAGACATGTCCGAACCATCGTAGTCGACGTTTTTGTATTTGTTCTCCTATCAGTGTTTGTTGATCACATCTTCCTGTAATTGTTTCGTTTCGAAGGCGGCCGCCTCAAGCATCGCATTTGGAAGACCTCAAGCTTGTCAAGGTCCGGCTTGAGCAATGTCCACGTTTCCGATCCATAAAGAAGAATGGGAAGGATCAGCGTTCGGTATAAGCGTACTTTCGTTTTGATGGTAGTATTTGTTCGTTTCCATGTTCCATGTTCTGATGTCGATGTTTACGTATCAATAAACAAATTTAGTGCTATAGTGGGCTAACTCATAACCATACAATTGTTGAAATATTGCCATTTTTTTCTGTCGTACATTATTCAAGTTTTTGATGGAAGTTTTGTTAAGAATCGAGTTGGCGTTGTCAGGGATATGTTTACAGCATGTCAATTGTTTCCGATAACTGTCAGTATTAACTGTTAATTCTACGCCACGAGCTCTAATTACACATTCTAGACGTCTAGGCATACTGCTAATCAATTGTGCAAGATTTTCTTGTGGTAACCTATCCTAATGTCCGAAGCCAATTAGGGCGAGTGCGAATTGCTCTTCCCAGTTGAACTCACACGTGTTCTATCTGGTTCAGGTCTGGTGAGCAGGCTGGCCAATCCAAAAGTGTAATTCCAACTTCGTTTAGATATTGCAGAGTGTGGCCATCCATTATTTTGCATTAAACGAAAGTTGTTACCAACAAAATGACTAAACAGAACAACATATTCCTCAAGAATGTTCCTAATGTACCTATCTGCGTTGAGGGCTGCTCTATCACAGATGTGAAGCTCTGTGCGCGCATCTGAAGAAATCCCTCCCCATACCATTACCGAACCTCCAAAAAAATTTGAAGTTGTGGCCATAGCACAAGCAGCATAGCATTCTCTTGGTCATACCCGTGAACGACCATCTGGAGCATCCAAACTAATCGAGACTCATCTGTCCATAACACGCATCTCCATTCGAGTTCCCCAGGTTCTGGTAAGTTCTAGCAAAATTTAGTCGATTATGTTTGTGGCGTACTGAAAGTTTTGGACCAATGGCAGCCCGATATGGTTTCAGATTGTTTTCGTGAAGTCGTCGCTGAACTGTACCTGACAATATTTGAACATTTCTGACAGCAGCCAGTTCATTAGCAGTAATTGTAGCTGTTGCAGTGCGATTTCTTAAAGATTGTAACAACATAAATCGATCATTTTTGCACATCTTACTGGAGATATCAGCATTTTGGCACGGAACTGAGAATTAACAGTTAATACTGACAGTTATCTCAAACAATTGACATGCTGTAAACATATCCCAGACAACGCCAACCCGATTCTTAACAAAACATCAAAAACTTGAATAATGTACGACAGAAACAAAATCGCAATATTTCAACAATTGTATGGTTATGAGTTAGCCCACTATAGCACTAAATTTGTTTATTGATACGTAGACATTCAAATCATCAAATGACAGCTGAGATGTTACAATTCTATCTACGTCTTCTGCAGTTCGTAACTTGTTTCCTAAAATGTAATATTTTGTAATTAATTAAAGTTTTGAAGAGTATCTTTATAAATACCTGCAAGAATTAAAAGCATGTGACAATGTGGTAATCTCCTTTTTTTAAAATCTGTTACACAAACAACCATAGTTTCCAATTCAGTGTAACTACAAAACACCACAATGTTGTAATGCCTTCTGCGTTAGTTTTAATTTGCGATACTTCAAAGTGACGCTGCAGAAGAGAGAAGCAATAAGATTGTACGTACAAGTTTATTCAAAACTA